>PVJN01015680.1:0-43904 GCA_004026805.1 Lasiurus borealis | reverse complement strand
CCCCCCCCCCCCCCCCGGCCCCGGAAGGCACAGCAGTGCTTTTGCTGATGCGCGTGAGTACACAGGTTCAGGAAGACTCCTCTCCTCACACACACAAACACACACAGCACACGGGCTCCGTGCTGACCAGACAGAGGCGGGCGTGCGAGGAAGGCGGGCAGCCGGGCGCCTCCCCCAGGGCCCAGGCTGGCGGTCTGGAGGCTCACGGGACATTCTCCTATGGGGGGGGTCACTGAATGGGAGAGCACATGCGGTGCGGGGTGGCCCCTTCCTTAGGAGGTGTCTGGTCAGAGCTTCAGATCTCGAACCTTCTTGTTTCTCCAAAACAAATGGGAAATGGCCCTTGGGTTGCCAGGACCCTTAGCTCCCCTCCGCCTTCCTCTGGTCTCCCTGGGTCCCTCTTCAGCAGGCCCAGACTTCAGCCAGAAGGTTCACCCGCCTTCTCCAACCTCTGAGTCTACGGGAAGGGCTCAGCCGCCCTGCTTTCCATCCTGCGAGGGACAGGGTTTCTGTGTGGCTTGGTTTCCCTGTGGCTGAGAGAAGCTCCAGAGGCGACGAGAGCAGAGCCGAGAGCAGAGCCGGTGACTCGGAGGAGCATCTGTCTGAGGCAGGTTGGGATTATTCTCTACCCTCTGAGGGGAGTGAAAACAGCTCATATTGTCTGCGACCTCCCCAGCGACTCCCTAATACTTCCCAGCACCCATTCCCCTCCCCCAATCCCTCCAGAGCCCTTACAATCTGGGCCAGGGTCGGCCTCAGAGCGAACCCTGTCTCTGCTGGACTCAGCTCTGGCCCTGCTGTCCTCCTCCTGCGGCCTCTCCCACTTCTCAGGCCCCTGGGGAAGGGAAGGGCATCTCGATCCTTCTCGGTCTCATCACATCGTCTCTGGGTTTCTCCGCCGGCTAGTCACCCCGACGGGCACCTGCTTTGCTCCCGAATATTCGGCGCCTGCCATCCACTCCTGTCACACGAGCTCCTGTGATAGGCCAGGCACGGTGCTGGGCACGAGGGATGATAGAGCAGCGACAACAGCGAGAACACGGAGCCGGAAAGAACCGCCATCGGAAAAGTTCCCTTTGATGAGGCCCTTTGTGTTCTAAGTCGAGAAAAGGGAGCCTTTTCCCTGCCAAGAGCCATTTGGATATTTATAACATCGTTCACTTAATATAATTCGCTTAATATCCATTTATGTTGCTATGAAAAAAAAAGCTCCTGGAGGCACTGAATGTGGAGTCCTGCCCGCGGTTGCCTCGGCGGGGCCAGACCGCATGGTTTTGGGGGGGCCTTCCCCGGCCTGCGGTGGGGGGGATGTTCCCCGCCCCTGGTCTAAGATGTGTGCCCCCGCAAGCACCCTGGCTGTGGAGGGGAGTCCGGGCAGGAAGTGAAGCGACTCCATCCATCATATTTATCGAACAGCTGCTGTCCAGGAGACGCTAGTGCGGGAGGGAGACCTGTCACGCACTCGGAGCCTCAGACTCTGAAGGAGAATGCTCCCCTCCCTTCACGCCACTCTGTCCTTGCTCTCCACCCTCCCACCTCGCTTGTTTTGGTTTCTCAAACACTCGGAGGCCTTCGCTACGTCCCAGCTTTGCCTACTGCCATTCCCTTCACCGCGGTGCGCGACTCTGCGTGCACACAGCTAGGCCGTCTCCCCTGCAGGCGGGCAGCTCCACCGTGACCTCTTGACAGCGGCTCCCCCCGACCCTGCCCCGTACAGCGCCCCTCCCAGGGTTTCTCCTGGCTCTTCGCCCTGTGGATGATGTCCTTCCATATCTCACCCGCCATCTGTGTGTGTGCTGTTTGCTTGCTCGCCTACTGCACCCACGAGCATCTAAGCTCCTGAGGAACGCAAGTCCTGGCGCTAGACCGCCTGCAGCAAATGCCAACGTTGTCACTGACTAACCACGTGACCTTGACTCAGTCCTCTACCTCCGACGCTCCTGGTTCCTGACCCGTCGAATGGAACCTTGTCGTGGATGGTACCTGATGGAGATGGCCTGTAGCCATGAAGCTAGTTCATGCTCAGGAAGATGTACAGAAGACCTTTGGGTGTTAGCAGAACTTCTGCAGGCATTACTGCCCAACCCTGAGCCCCTCTCCCTTTCTTGTTTGGGGTCGGGGGGATTTGGAAGACATAAAGGAGGCACTAGGAATCTTCCCTACATGGCGCTTTGATGTCATTCATTCATTCATTCATTCATTGCACCTTATTTCTGAGGATCTACTCTGTGCCAGGGGCTCTGCTAGGGGTGGAGAAATGAACGGTGAGGCTCCTGATTTCAGTCCGGTGGTCCCCTCAAACTTGAGGTTTCTGTGTCTGAGTCTCGCCATCTGCTTTCCCTGTGTTCCCTGCTGGAAAGAAGGGGTGGGCAGGAGGGTGGGCTGTCTGTGGGGAAGACAGAGTTCCAGGTAAGGGTTTGCTGCAGATGGGAAAAGGCAGGACGGGGAGGGGAAGCAGTGGGCAGTGGCCTCCAGGTGCTCATTTTCATCACCCAAGATGCTGTGCATGGGGACTTCCTTGGTGTGGGGAAGAAGAGGAGACTGTGATTCCCATCTTTCCTCCCTTCCTTCCTCCCTCCCTTCCTTCCTTTCTTTCTTCCTTCTTTCCTTCCTTTCTCCCTCCCTTCCTTCTTTCCCTTGATCCATCCATCCTTCCTTCTTTTCTTTCTTTCTTTCTTTCTTTCTTTCTTTCTTTCTTTCTTTCTTTCTTTCTTTCTTTCTCTTTCTTTCTCTCTCTCTTTCTTTCTTTCTCTCTTTCTTTCTCTCTTTCTTTCTCTCTCTCTCTCTCTCTCTCTCTCTCTCTCTCTCTCTCTCTCTCTCTCTCTCTTTCGCCAAGTTGGTGAGGGGGATATCCAAAATTAGTGGGCCGACCATCTGCATGTGGCCTGATCACTGTGCCCTGGCAGACTGGGAAGCTGAAGGGGCTTGGGTACATTGCCCTGTGGCCTCTGAAACAGTCAGGAGTCTGTCAGGATTTTTGGAAGCAGGAAGCAGGAGGTATGGGCACATGAACAGGCAGGATGTTGAGTGCTGAGGACCAAGCTTCTCCTCGGACTCTGGGCAGAGACGAAGGGGGCAAGGCCACTGGGAGCCTGGACACTGCTGAGCAGCAGGCCCTCTGGCGAGACCCCAAAGGTGGCGTCCTGACCTCTGGCCCCGATCAATGAACCGCCAGCCAGTGTGGGGGCTGCTCAGGTGCCACGCCCTACAGAGGGCTGCCCCCAGGCCCCCACTGAACCTGGGAAAGCTGCATTTTATCTGCGGGCTACTTCCTGGCTGCATACGCTCAGGGTCTCTGCAGAGGAGCCGGTCGCCTGTCCTCCCGTCGCCTCGTTATAAAGGGTCAAAGGCATTAGGGGGTGCTCTCCTAGGGGCCCCGGGGATAGAGCACACATCTGACAGGTTTCATTCTCCAGTTCTGTTTCCTGCAAACGGATGGCCGTTGAGGGGCTTTCTGGCCTTTCGCCCCTCATCCGCAAAGCACACACACCCTCAGTCCTCCCTAACCTCGCTTTCAGTTTCACGCATGCAGATCAGTGTTTCAGCACCGCGGCCAGCGCCACTCATGAGCAGCATATGGCCTCACATCTGGGCATGAGCGATGCAGGGCTCTGCGAGCCCAGCTTGGGCTTGGCAGGAGGGCACCCTATTGTGGGAGCCAGGCTGACATCCACGTGGAGCCCCGACTCCAGGCCCCGCAGCTCCGCGCCTTTGTAAAGCGACAGCTCGAATAAGCGTGCAAACAGAAGCAGATGTGCACGGGATGATGGAAGAGGGTTAATAGGGCCCATGTTTTAAGATGCGGGGACCGAGCTAGGTCAGGGGCGGCAAACCAATTTTTTATTCTGCGTGCCGATGTCAGTAAGTTGGTTTTGGATGGGTGACGTGTTCTGAAGCCACATCTGTGGTGAGGTGGACAGAGTGCCATGACCCATGCGTGATGTTTGCCTTGAGTGGCTGGTTGGTGGCTTAGGAATGCCCCTTTCTGCTAACTAGGTGAGAGCCGAAGATCCTTTTAACGTTCAGGATGATGTGCCTTTAAACATTAGTGGTTTTATGTGTTCTCTTCTTTCAGCTCTCTCTTCTTAAAAGTATACACATTTGTTTGTTTACTCAGTCATCTGACATTGATTGAGTGCTTGCTAGGTGCTGGTTCCTGAGCGGTACATTCTACTTTGCCTCCATGAATGCACGATCTAATAAGGAACAGGGACAGCTAAGGATCCCAGGTAGGAGGATAAAGACAGTGTTCTGAGGCCAGAACCGGTTTGGCTCAGTAGATAGAGCGTCAGCCTGCGGACTGAAGGGTCCCGGGTTCCATTCCGGTCAGGGGCTTGTACCTTGGTTGTGGGCACATCCCTAGTAGGGGGTGTGCAGGAGGCGGCTGATGGATGTTTCTCTCTCATCGATGTTTTTCTCTATCCCTCTCCCTTCCTCTCTGTAAAAAAAATCAATAAAATATATATATAAAAAATTAGATTCTAAAAAAAAAAAAGGACATTGTTCTGTGGAACCAATGACATGTTCTTGGTGTGGTGAAGGTCTAATGAAGTCTTGGCAAAGTGGTGGTGGGAGGGGGAGGAGTGTTGGATGAATGGCTTGTGTGCATTTGGTAATGACCTTGCACCTCAGAGTTAGAACACAAGCCCTGGATAACAGCTCTCTGGCAGTGCGGTCAGTCCACTCAAACTACAATGTCCCAACATATTGATGGTCCTACAACAGTGGTTCTCAACCTTCCTAAGGCCGCGACCCTTGCATACAGTTCCTCATGTGGTGGTGACCCCCAACCATGAAATATTGCTACTGTTATGCATTGTGATGTAAATATCTGCATTTTCCGATATTTCCTGTGAAAAGGTTGTTTGACCCCCAAAGGGGTCTCGACCCACAGGTTGAGAATCGCTGCCCTAGAAGAACTTGTAAGTAGGTTTTCCACGACTTAGATCTGAGGCCCACCAGAGAGGTCCCAAAGTCTGGCTCAACGGTTTGCTGAGAAAGCCACCTTGTAAAGCGACATTTCCCTATGGATGTCTCGAGGGCAATCACAAAGCCCTGTGCTAGGCCTGGTCTGGCTGGGGTGGGGTCACACGCAGACCCTCCGGGAGAATTCCATGCTTGCTGTACAGGAAGGCCCAGCACAGCCCCAATCTGAAACGATGTTTAAAGCACCCATATATTTTTTGGAAGGGAGATACTAGAACGCCCACATTCTGAATTAAGGACTCAGGGGAAGGATGGAAGTGTTTTGGCCATGAGAGGACTTGAGGGGAGGGGGAAACACTACCTGAGCTGCTAAGCTAGGCCATTCTGATCTTTCCTTGTTCCCTGGTCAATCGTCATCATCTATGGAACCTCAGAATGTTTGTTGGGGACACACCAGACTTAAGGACCCTTCAGCAATGGGGGAGCGGGTATTTTAGCTTCAGAGCTGTGCCCGCTGAGGCCCACAAAGGAGAGAAAGCTGCGCAGGGCACGGGGCATGGCCCCCGGTCTTCCTGCACGCTCTGCTCCTCAGCAGGCTGGGAGAACCGGGGCATTGAGTGGGTCAGGGACCTCCCGAGGCCGAAGGCTAACACTCTATCCACTTATCCCCGGGTTAAACAGCGGATCTCGCTGCCTCTCTTGAAGATCCCACAATTAAACAGGCAGAGAGATGTATTTCATAAAATATGTATAATGCTTCGTACCAAAGCACTTTCATCTCTCCTAGCTCGCAGCCAGTGTGAGCAACAAGAGGGACGATCTTTCACTGCCGGTTAAAATCAGGCGCTGGCCAGCCATGTCTTTGAGGGGTGAAGGCC
Organism: Lasiurus borealis; assembly: GCA_004026805.1. Taxonomy (NCBI): domain Eukaryota; kingdom Metazoa; phylum Chordata; class Mammalia; order Chiroptera; family Vespertilionidae; genus Lasiurus; species Lasiurus borealis. The sequence continues at coordinate 38,100 of PVJN01015680.1, read as the reverse complement.
CATCATCCTCATCATCATCACCATATAATCACATCCTCCTCCTCATCATCATCACCACCATCTCTACTGTTTATTTGGTCGCCTGAGTTCCATGGGCGTTCAGGCTGTGTTATTCATGAAATCTGGCACAATGTTTGGTACACGCTAGATGCCTAACAAATACAGCGGTACCTCGAGATACGAGTTTAATTCGTTCCGTAACCTTGAGGCGTGGGAAACTATGAGACGCTCGAGTCGCGGTAAACGGGTGGGTCACGTGCAGCCGGCAGACCCGCACGATGACTTCTATCTCAAATGTTGCTCGTATCTCAAAGCAAAAATCGCTCGCTCGACGGCTCGTATCTCAAAGACCTCGTATGTCAGGGCACTCGTATCTCGAGGTAGCCCTGTATCAGATGGTCTCCATGTTTATTACAACTGAATGAGTGGGTGAATGAGTAGGTGGGAGCCTACATGCATGATGTGGTTCTGAGGTATAACCCCATGAGCTGAGTGGGGTAGGTAGGTATCCTGACTCCCCAGTGATATACAAGAAAACAGTCACCGATGGGTGCCTTGTCTTGACCTAGTCCTGTCTTGTGGGACTCAATCCTTTCAGACCTCAGAGAGCTGACTGCTTTGTCTTGTCAGGTTTTCTTCCGTGGATGGAATAGGGTCACTGGCCTCCCCGTTCCTGCCCTACTTTGGGCCCTGGCTGGTGCCTCTGCTTGGGGCTAAACGCAGCCCTTAACCCATTGGGCTCCTGTGTTCTATCGGACCAGCCTCACCCCCGTGGAAACCAACTCCCTGGCAGCGCCACAGCCCGGGGAGCAGATTCTCCGTTACTGGATGGAGCCCACACGCAAGAACAATTGAGCTAAATTGATTGTATTTTCCAAACCGTCACCCAGCTTCTAATTCTATCTGCGAGATGGACTAATTTGATCCGGAATTAGATTCTAAATTGAGACGCCAAAGCCCTTGACCAGGAAGGGAGAAGAGGAGCTTTGTGTAGTCCAGGAGGGGAGGAGGAGGGCTGTGTGCTTGCAAGAGGCTCTCCCAGAAAAGCCCTCTAGGTGGGGAGCAGGCCATGGTCATTCAGGTGGGCCCCTGGCAGTTTTCCTCTGCCCGCCTGGGTGCCCTCCAGCCACCACGCCTGCATTTGGTAATGGTACCTCAGAACCAGCTGAGTGGCGGGCTATCCGTGAGCCCCTCTGGATAGCACTAAGGCAATACAGTGGCACCTCGAGATACGAGTTTAATTCGTTCCGTAACCTTGAGGCGTGGGAAACTATGAGACGCTCGAGTCACGGTAAACTGGTGGGCTGATCTGCGCGATGACTCCTATCTCAAATGTTGCTCATATTTCAAAGCAAAAATCGCTCGCTCAACGGCTCATATCTCAAAAATCTCGTATGTTAGGGCACTCGTATCTTGAGGTACCACTGTAAATAGACAGAGGTAGAACTTAATGACCTTGCACCTCAGAGTTAGAACACAAGCTATCCATCCATCATCCCTTCCTGCCCACACCTCCCCCCACAGGACACTCCTGGCACATCCTGAGAGGTGCCTATCCCATTTCTGTTTTAACCTAGAGCCAGAGGTCCCTTTGCCTTGGAAACATCCCTTTCCATCTTTGGTTTGTTCCCTAAGCCACTAAGTTCCTTCCGTTGACACGGAAAACTGCTTCCCTTTCATTCTTTGGGCTCTGATATCACGAACTTTGAGCAGAGCCTCTTACACCATAAAAAGCACTTGGGAACCTCCCGATTCTGATTGGAAGCTGATACAAGTGTAGATTCTGCTTCAGGAAGACCCTAGATCCTGCAGTTCAAAACCAGTTACAGTGGTACCTCGAGATGCGAGTTTAATTCATTCCGTAACCTTGAGGTGTAGGAAACTATGAGATGCTCGAGTCGCGGTAAACTGGTGGGTCGTGTGTAGCTGGCCGATCTGTGTGATGACTCCTATCTCAAATTTTGATCGTATTTCAAAGCAAAAATCTCTTGCTCGACGGCTCGTATCTCAAAAATCTCGTATGTTAGGGCACTCATATCTTGAGGTACCACCGTAGTTAGTTCTAAGGTTACGCAGATGCCCCGAGTCCGCCAAGCTCACTGCGTAGTGAAGATTCATGGGTGCGAGACAGGACAAAGGTTTGAAGGCAGCGGTAAGATACATCTTTGGGTTTCTCTTCACCGAGATGAAACAACCACATCCCATTCAATGAATATAAAACAGTTTTATACATTCATAGGATGTCAAGTCTAGAAGAGACCTTCTCCTTCTAAAGCAGTGGTTCCCTTTAATACCGTTCTTCATGTGGTGGTAACCCCCAACCATAAAATTCTTTTCTTCCCTACTTCATAACTGTAGTTTAGCTACTGTTAATGAGTCATAATGTAAATATCTGTGTTTTCTGATGGTCTTAGACTCTACAGCATCAGTTCTAAACCTGTGAGTCGTGACAGGTTGAGAACCGCTAGCAGGGTCACCTAAGACTATCGGAAAACACAGATATTTACATTATGATTCATAACGGTAGCAAAATGACAGTAATGAAGTAGCAACGAAAATAATTTTATGGCTGGGGATCACCACAACATGAGGAACTGCATTAAAGGGTTGCGGCATTAGAAAGGTTGAGAACCACTATAAGAGGTCGGGCCCACTTTTTTTCTTCTTCATTTTACACATGAGGAACCCGAGACCCAAGTGGTCTGGAGATTTGTCCAACGTCACAGGTTGGCAGAGCCGAGAGTAGCGGAGTGAAGGTTTGCTGAACCAGCATCCTCTTCTCTCAAACTGTGCTGCCTTCAGCTGTGGGAAGCGGGAGGAACGGGTTACAGAGGCGATAAAACGTGGTCCCCGGCCCCAAGGGAAGCAGAAGCCCAAAAGAGGAGGTCCGCTGAGTGATACCCCACAGGGTTCTGAAGAGGAGGGGTTGGTCGCTCCGGCTGGGGAACATGGGAGGAGAGATGTGTGCAAGGAAGAAGGCAACAATCGAGAGAGAGGGGGGAAGTACCCATGGAGAGACAGACTGGCAGAATCGGAGGCTCCTGGGGACTCCTGGGGAACAGGAGGAGGTGCTGCGGGTGGAGGGGAGAAAGCATGGAACCCTCAACATGTATCGGAGATGCTGGCACCCTCCCTTCCCATTCCCACAACACTCCTTCCTTCTCCCTCCATAGGGCTCAGCCCTCTGAGACATTTCCTCTTTGCTCATTCGTTTCGTCACCTGTATACAGCAAGCATCTTTAAAAATATATATATTTGAGTTTTTACAGAGAGGAAGGGAGAGGGATAGAGAGTTAGAAACACCGATGAGAGAGAGACATCGATCAGCTGCCTCCTGCGCACCCCCTACCGGGGATGTGCCCACAATCAAGGTACATGCTCCTGACCGGAATCAAATCTGGGACCTTTCAGTCCACAGGCCGATGCTCTATCCACTGAGCCAAACCGGTTTCAGCTACAGCAAGCATCTTAAAGGTCAGAACCACGAATTGTTCATCACTGCTTTTTCTTTTTTAAAAAACATATAGTATTTTATTGACTTTTACAGAGAGGAAGGGGAAGGGATAGAGAGTCAGAAACATCGATGAGAGAGAAACATCCATCAGCTGTCTCCTGCACGCCTCCTCCTGGGGATGTGCCAGCCACCAAGGTACATGGCCTTGACCAGAATCAAACCTGGGACCCTTCAGTCCACAGGCCGACGCTCTCTACCCACTGAGTCAAACCGGTTAGGGTTTACTATTGCTTTTCAAACCTAACCCAGGGCCTGGCATTGAGTAGGTAGATATTGAATAGACTTTTTTTTTTTTGAGTGCATAAATGCCGGAAGAAATAACTAGAAATAAGAAGTCCAAATTTAAATCTGGACTGCCTGCTAAAGGACCCCAGCGGATTCTGGGCAGCTAATTCTGGGGAGGGCCCAGGAACCTGCATTTGAAATCGGTGCTTCGAGGTTCAGGTGGGCGGCCTCTTACAGGTCAGTTCACCAGCGGCTGACGGCTGGGAGCGTTAGAGCGCGTTTTCAAGTCCAGGATGTAGAGGTGTCTGGGTGGCCGAGTGGTCTAAGGCGCCAGACTCAAGGGGACCCATACCTAAAGTCCACGATGTTTGGCTGTCAGTCCCAGACTTTCCCCCTACAGCCCAGCTTCAACATGGGTTCCTCATGTGTAAAATTAAGGGGAAAAAGTGGGCACGATCTCTTATAGTGGTTCTCAACCTTTCTAACGCCTCGACCCTTTAATACAGTTCCTCATGTTGTGTGTGCGTGTGTGTGTGTGTGTGTGTGTGTGAGGGGTAGGAGGAGAGGGGCATGCTCGTGGGTGCAGCTGATTCTCACTGCGCGGGGCCCCTCCTGGGTGCTGGATCAGGGACTCGGTAGCACTGCGCTCTGAGCCGCCGGCAGCCCCGCTCCCCGGAGAGTGGGGTGGGGGTGGGGGGCCCACGTGGCGCGCAAGATGGTGCTTTTCTCTCCGCAGAGAGGAAATTGGCCTCCTTGTTGCCGGCTCTAAGCAGATGTTTATTTGTTGTTCTCGTGTTTGCAACTGTTGTGATGAGGTTCGCCTCCTTCTCCTTTAACCGAATTACGTGTCATTTAGCTCTCGGCGGCGCGAGCTGCGGAGCGCGCGGGATCCGTCTGCCACGTGGGCCTTCCCACTCCTGCACCCCAAACCGCACGTCCCCTGAAGCCTGTGGCCCCTTCAGAGGGGCGCCCCCACGCACAGGGGCTCCTTTGGCCGCGCCCGACACTCCCCACCCGCCTCCCTCCCTGGGGTTGCAGCTCAGGACCAGGGCCAGCTCGGAAGCGGGGTGCTGAGAGAGGCTCCTTCTGGCTCCCACGCATCCTGAACCCCACATTCTGTGGGTGAGTGAGGGGGAGGGAAGGCGGGAACCGGATCTGGTTGGCTTTTGTTGATGGGGGTCTCCGTGGCCCCTATTCGCTGAGGAGAGTACAAGGGAAAGGGAAGGAAAGCACGTTTGCAAGAGAGCCTGGGAGCACACAGAGGTGCTGGAAACAGAGACGTGGAAAATCATCTTCTGGTCCTTCTTTCTGTCTCTTGCGACCCAAGTTCTGGAAGGGGTCAGGGGAGGTCACCATCACCCGGGTGTCCCTTCCATTTTCCCGCTGCAGAGCCCCCCAGCCACCCCTGCCACCCCTGCCACGTGGGCCTGCTCCTGTCTCCAAGCAAGGCCACCCTGGACCATCCTCATCACCCTGCGGTGTCCTGAGGAGCCCTGCATGCAAGTGACTGGATTGCTGTGTGACCCTTTCTGAGCTTGAGGCTTTTGAACCCTTAAGTGGGGGTGGTTGGCCCTATAGGGTGTCTGCCCAGCCCATGGACTGACTTTTCCTGAGGATTTCCCTGACCCCCCGCCCCACTAACACAGCACCCCCTGCCTCCTTCACAGGGTGACCCCACTTTCCTGTCTTAACAGATGGACCAGGGCATAGCCTGAGCCAATCAGATTCTTTTCTCTTGAAGTTTGGGAGTGAGGACCGCAACACACCCATTCCAGGTTCCAGACGCTTCAGACCACACCCCTGCCTTGTGGGGGTGGGGAATGAAAGAATGGGGTGGTGGGGCTGGATGAGCTAGGTCTAAGGGTACAGTGGTACTTCGAGATACGAGTGCCCTAACATATGAGATTTTTGAGATATGAGCCGTCCAGTGAGCGATTTTTGCTTTGAAATACGAGCAACATTTGAGATAGGAGTCATCACGTGGATCTGCCGGCTGCACACGACCCACCAGTTTACTGCGACTCGAGCGTCTCATAGTTTCCCACGCCTCAAGGCTACGGAACGAATTAAACTTGTATCTCGTACCACTGTATTTGGTTAATGCTACATGCCTTCGACGGGCATCTCAGACGTGGCTGTGTCTAAGGCTGACTTCTTAGTCATTCTGCAGAGAATTAATTCAGCATTTTCAGGTCAGCAAGAGAGTGAGAGAGAACCCGGATCCTCCGATAAATCAGGAAAAGCTGACTGACTTGGTGACATTCCCAGGGATCCGGGCAGACTCCAGACCTGAAGGTTGCTTGGCAGCTAGTGGACGCGGGGAGGGCGGGGTTAGGAGACCGGGCCGAGCAGGGCGACCGAGGGCAGAGCCATCTGAGCAGGTGTTGGCAGCGGGAAGCCTGCCACACGGGGCACGGAGGCCCCGGGAATTGAGGCGGGTGGATGCTTGGCAGGCGGATGGCGGAGCGGGGCCCAGAGGGGCCAGAGGGTCAGGCTGGCCGGCGGGAGCCAGGAAGGGCTGGCAGCTGCAGAAGGAGGCCGCCCGCCCGCAGGCACTGCCCTCTCTCTCCTGGTCTGTTTGAATTTGGTTTCACGGAGATGGAGGGAGGGGAGGGGTTTGATGGGGGGAGGAAGAGGCTGAGATGACCTAAAACAGTGTGAACACGTGCATTGGGAGTCTCTCTCTACGGCCAAACATTTTGGTGAAATAATCCTTTGTGTTTGAGTTCATGCCCAGGGATGTTCATCAGAGTGTTTATTAGAATTGCAACCCACAATTTCGTTCATTTGTAAATCATCGAGTCAATAAATATCAAGATCTGTCGCCTTCTGAACACTGCATTAGATGTGGGGGGACACATTGATGGAATAGAAAGTACTCGGTTTAAGCACCTCGTGAAACTTACAATGTGGCAGGGGAGGCGAGAAGCAGATGAGCTAACAATTAAGAATGTGCGTCATGCCGAAACCGGTTTGGCTCAGTGGATAGAGCCTCTGCCTGCGGACGGAAAGGTCCCAGGCTCGATTCTGGTCAAGGGCATGTATCTTGGTTGCAGGCACATCTCCAGTAGCGGGCGTGCAGGAGGCAGCTGACGGGTGTCTCTCTCTCATTGATGTTTCTAATTTTCTATCCCTCTCCCTTCCTCTCTGTAAAAAAAAAAAAAATCAATAAAATATATTTTTTTAAAAAAGAATGTGCATCATCTCAAGGAAACATACTGATGAGATGGATGTTGACGAAACTTATTTGGTCCTTATTTCACCATATATACTTATATCGCCTCACTATATTGTACAGCTCAGGCTAATACGATGTAATATGTCAGTTATCTCAATAACACTGGGGGAAGAAGAAAGAATTGTGGTATAATTATGGTATAATTATGGTATAGCCTTACAACAAAATATTATGCATTATTAAATGGGATGTCTATCAGTATTGACATCTATCCATCCATCAAAAAAAAAATTTATTGAATACCTACTATGCAACAGGCACTAGGCGAGGCATAGAGGAGACAATGGTCAAAACACAATTCTTGCCCTCAGAACCCTCCTACGACCCAGGCATGGTTGCTAAGAACGCCGGTAGAAGGACTCTGAGGTGGGAGTGGTCAGAGAAACCTTCACTGAAGAAATGCGTCTACGCCAGGACACCAAGAAGGTGCTGAGCGGGAGGGACTCTCTCACCCAGTTCCACAGACATGCTCCCACTCCACCCCAGGAAAAAACTCCTCCTGATCCACACGTCCCTCCATTTCTCACAGGAAACTCAGCTCCACTGTTTTGTGGGACTGCTGTCCTCCGTACGGTTTGCTATTGACCGAACTGTCGTTGTGCAGCACACGGTCGCATGGGTATCGATAACTTCATTGTTAGCCTCATTGGTCAATACTGCAGCCCAGAGAGCATCCGTTAGAGATCCAGAGGCAGGTGCTGGGGGCATCTCTCTCTCTCCCCCACCCCTTCCGTAGGGGATCCTGTTCAGAGAGGCCAGTAAGTAAGGGGCCAGGCTTCCGCCCCACCCCTGTGTGCCCCCGGAGGAGGGTCCTCGGACGGGTGCTCAGCAGCTGTCCACAGGCACGTGCTTGTACAAAGTTCCCCGCTGGCAAGGCGGCAGGAGACAGGACCCCCGCCCGGGCCCATCATGCCCTGCGCGGGCCTCGGGTGGCAGGCGCGGATGCCTGGCCTGCTGCCAGCTGCCCGCTTGCCTGTCTGACACATGCGTCTGTGCCCGGCGCGGAGAGGATGGGAACTGGGGTCCGAACGCAGAGCCGATTGGAGGGGGGAAGAGGAGCGGGTGCCCGTTGGGGAATCTGTGTTTGCTGCTCTGACTTGCCTCTCAAGACTCTGGGCCCGGGCCCATCCCGGGTGGTTGATTGAGACACTTCACCAGCGGGTGGCTCTTCCCTCCCTCCTCCTGCCCAGCATCTTAGCGAGAGGCGCTGTCTGTGCCCACCCACATCTTCATAAAGAGGAAGGAAAACAAAGCCGATCCCCCAGACCCCAGCTCAGGAGGGCCGTGCTGTCCCACTGGCCGTGTGTAGCCTGACCAGTTCTGTCCCTTGTCTCCCCCCACTTCTCCCCCACCCCCACCCCCAAGGAAAGCTGTTCTTTTGCTCCCAACAACTCTCAGAAGGAAGGTGGCATAGAGGTACTATAGTTACCTTATTTTTGTTCTTATAAGTTTATTTCTAGCCTACAGAGGCAAGATGTTTTTAAAGAAAAGAATCAAGGGGGTGGGGGGGGGCGAAGAAAAAAACAGATACAGAGGCAAAGAAGCAATAGACAGACTGTCATGCTACAGTGGGAAGGCAGGGAGATTGGGGCGGGGGGGGCTGTAAGAGATCAACCGAAGGACTTGTGTGCATGTATGTGGGCATAGCCAATGGATACAGGACACTGGGGAGTGGGGGGGGCAGGTGAGGGCATGTCTTGGGAGTGGGGAAGGCCAGGGAGTGGTCAATAGAAGGGAAAAAAGGGAGACATGTGTACTACTATTTGTAATACTTTAAACAATATGTGTGTGTGTGTGTGTATGTGTATAATGAAGTCGCTGAGGCATCGTGCCATGCAGAGCCCCGCCCCCTGTGAGAGCAGACTGCAGGGAGGGGTCTCCCAGGCTTCCCCTCCCCCTCCTCGGTGCAGGCTCTTGGCTGTGTGCCTGGTCACAGGCAAAGGCTGGGTGGCATAGGTGTCCCTAGGGTGGTCCCAGCCCTGAGCCAGTCCTGGGTCTGGGGGAGGCCCTCTGTGCAGGGTAGGATCGATCACGTGGTTCCGGCAGGCTTTTTGGGGTGACTGAGTTCTGAAGGACCTGGGGGAGGTCCAGGGCCGCTCAGAAAAGGAGGTCAGAGCTGCAGGGCTGAGGGGAAAGCAGGAACCTGCCTCGCCGGGTGATGGGAGGACGCAGGAGGGAGATGGATGGAGATGCCTCCGGTGACATGAGGACGCAGGCCTGGTGGGAGTGAGGGAAATGGAATTGACTTTCTCGACCCACACAGCTCTCCCTTCTAGCAAACTCACCGTGGTGGAGGAGCGAAATAAATCACACAGGTGCACTGGGGTCAGGGAGGATTCTGGGAAGTCTGATGAAAAGGGGCCCTCCAGCTGAAACCGGTGTGGCTCTGTGGATAGAGCGTTGGCCTGGGGACTGAAAGGTCCCAGGTTCAATTCCGGTCGGGGGCATGTATCTTGGTTGCGGGCACATCCCCAGTAGGGGGCATGCAGGAGGCGGCTGACCGATGTCTCTCTCTCATCGATGTTTCTGACTCTCTATCCCTTTCCCTTCTTCCCTGTAAAAAAATCAATAAAATTATTAAAAATAAAGAAATCAAACCTGGAACCCTTCAGTCTGCAGGCTGACACTGTCCTCTGAGCCAAACCAGCTAGAGCTCAAATGCACAATTTTAAGGAAGATACTAAATAATACCTTTGTGTGACAGCTATAGAAATCCACAAAATGTTCTAATGAGAAAGCTGGGCGGTCCAGGGCACTCCGCATGCTTCCATGAGCGTAGCGTTTTTATGTGTTAGTTTCGATGCTTAGAATAACCAGGATTCAATTGATGCCTCAGACTTTGTGACGATTCGTTCAAATTCTTCACAAGACACTGTTCTCCCAAGTAGGTGATAAAAGTTTTAAAACCTTTTTTTTTTATATAACCATTCAAAATGTACAACAGTTGAAAATTATATCTAAAGGCTCAAATAGTTCTCCTTTTCTATCACCGGCAAAAGTCACGTTGGCATTTCTTACGATAATTGGAATGGATTTCTTATTGGCCTTTTTCATATCAAGTACAGTGGTACCTCGAGATACGAGTGCCCTAACATACGAGATTCTTGAGATACGAGCCGTTGAGGGAGCGATTTTTTGCTTTGAAATACGAGCAACAGTTGAGATACAAGTAATCGTGCAGATCGGCCAGCTGCACACGACCCACCAGTTTACCTCAACTGGAGCATCTCATAGTTTCCCACGCCTCAAGGTTACGGAACGAATTAAACTCATATCTCGAGGTACCACTGTCTCTACATTAATAAAAGAATAACATGCTAATTGACTGTACCTTCACAATGCCCACCAGCCAATCAGGAGTAAGTATGCAAATTAACCCAACAAAGATGGCGGATTAATTTGCATAGGCAGGCATAGAGCGGCAGGGGGCAGAGCGGGATGCTTTTCTGCATCACCCCAGCTGCTCTGGGCCTCTGGGCAGCGTGGGAAGACCGCTCTGGGCTGGAGGGAAAAAGGGCTCCAGTCAGAGCTGAGTCAGTGCCAGCAGCCAGGGGAAGGAAGGCCCATTCTTGCACGGATCTTCGTGCATCGAGCCCCTAGTTTGGAAATAAAAACGACTGTGAGTGCATCATGAGGGCAGCCAGTCAGACATTTTTGAGGGCCCTGGGCCCTCAGCTGCCCCAGCCAGCAGCGCCCCTGCCCAGATGGAGTCCATGGCTCTGGGCTTGGGCTGCACACAGCCAGCAGGGAGTGAGCGGCGGCGTTAATACTTTCCCCAGCATCATCGATCATCCCCTCAACGACGCCTTTCTGACAGTTAATTAGAATCCGCCGGGCGGCATAACGAACATCATGTTTAGAATTACAATCCGTTGCTCAACAGCCGATCGGACAGCCTGTTGTCTCCCGTCACCACGATGTCTCAGCGGTGCGGCTCTCCAAGCCTCCTTAGCGCTGGTGGCCAATACGTCAGTCACATGCAGGGCAGAGGCTTAATCCCAGGAAAGGGCGTGGGCTTCTGCCTGTCCATGGGCAGGAGTCCAGGAGGGGCAGAAGGGAAACTGCCAGGCCCCAAGGGATCCCCCACACTGCACTGCACCTCTGGAGCCTGTGATAGGGTCACAGGGGGCAGGAGGAGTCTGAGCCCCAAGGTGGGAGTTAGAAGCGACCTCGGGAGCATCCAATTCTTTCCTCTTTCAGGGGGCGGGGGGGTGAAGAGGATGCAGACATGGTCTCCCAATGTCCAGCCTGCAGTGGGTTCTGAGAAATGCTACCTGGCCACAGGCTGCCCTGGTTCAGCCCTGACACCCCTGATGCCTCGCTGGTGGAGGGAGAAAAGCCCGGTGTCCACTCAGGAGGCAGCCGGCTGTCGGGCACCTTGAGTCATCCAGTTTGGCTGCGCCCCCAGTGACCGCCCCACATTTTTTAAAATATATTTTATTGATTTTTTACAGAGAGGAAGGGAGAGAGTTAGAAACATCGATGAGAGAGAAACATGGATCAGCTGCCTCCTGCATGCCTCCTACTGGGGATGTGCCTGCAACCAAGGTACATGCCCTTGACCGGAATCAAACCTGGGACCCTTCAGTCCGCAGGCCAATGCTCTATCCACTGAGTCACTGTCCCACCTTTTTAAAGTGTGGCTTCTGGTCTGCGGTCTCCCACCCCGGGGACAGAGAAGCGTGTGGCTGTGGGCGGGGGTCCCAGGGCCTGGCTCTGGGGCAGGCGGTGTCATTCAACCAGCTGGTGTTTGTGGCCCCCACAGGAAGTGTCCTGCTGTGCTCTTGTCTGGGGGTACGCTCAGGTTTTCTGTCAGCACCCTCATCCCAGGCCCCCGAGGCGGCTCTCAGGGGTTCTGGGGATTAGACATTTCCAAGGATGGGGTGAGCCCAGCGCGGGCTGGCGTAAAAGCAGGTCTTACACTGGGACTCTCTGAGATCATTTCCTCCTCCAGACAATGGACATAAAGCTGTCAATTTCTTAAATTCTCAAAGGACTAATGGAATCATGTAAGTGCTTAATACACAGGTGGGGAGAGAGAGAGAGAGAGAAAGAGAGAGAGAGAGAGAGTTCATTTCTGTGATAACTCAGATTTATTCTTTTTTTTCTTAAATATGTTTTTATTGATTTCAGAGAGAAAGGGAGAGGGAGAGAGGGATGGATACATCATTGATGAGAGAGAATAATTGGTGGGCTGCCTCCTGCAAGTCCCCTACTGGGGATCGAGCCCCCAACTCAGGTATGTGCCCTGATCGGGAATTGTACTGTGACCTCCTGGTTTATGGGCCGATACTCAATCACTGAGCCACACCGGCCAGGCCCCCCAACACAGGCAGGAAGCTGCATCCTTCGTAGAAACGGAACCTGCCCTCATGCCTTGGGAAGGGGGGAGTAGTGAGATGGACATATTTCTAGACCCCTTCTTCCTTCGCTCACCCCTTTGCTGACCGGGGTGTCAGGATAAATTAGAGAATCAGTGAGTGAGAGGAAACCAGAGTCCATTTCATCCCGGCGCTGAGACCGGGGAGAGAGGTGGTGCTGCCGGTAAGGCACGTGGCGGGAAGGCAGCCTCGGGCACAGTGTGTGCTGCTGCTTCTAGGGTGTCCGGCCTCCAGTGATGGCTGCCGGTGAGCGGCCGGTGCAGGTCGCGGAGCTGGGAGTTCGCAAGAAAAGTGCAGCAGGCTCTCTGGAGGGAGTCTGAGAGGGTTCCTCAACATTGGGGATGGATGGATGGATAGATAGATAGATAGATAGATAGATAGAGAAAGAAAGGTGATAAATAAATAGATAGGTAGATAGATAGATAGAAAGAAAGATAGGTAGGTAGATGAAAGAAAGAAAGAAAGAGAGGTGATAGATAGAAAGATAGGTAGATAGATAGATAGAAAGATAGATACATAGATAGATGATAGATAGAAAGAAAGGTAGGTAGATAGATGATAGATAGAAAGAAAAATAGATAGATAGGTGGTAGATAGAAAGATAGGTAGATAGGTAGGTAGATAGATAGAAAGATAGAAAAATAGAAAGAAAAAAAGAAAGAAAGAAAGATGATAGAAAGATAGGTAGATGATAGATATATAGAAAGATAGATAGAAAGATAGGTAGATAGATGGATAGATAGATGATAGATAGATGATAGATGGATAGATAGGTGGGTAGATAGATAGATGGATAGGTGGGTGGGTAGATAGATGATAGATAGATGGTTAGATAGATAATCATGGCGTTGAGGCTGCTTGGTGATTGAGAACCCCACCCTGTGTTAGCCCCCTCCGGTCAGGTGGTGCCAAAGCCAAGGACACCGGCTCTCTTAGCTTCTTCCCAATCCCCGCGGAGCTCCGGAGTCAGCCGGGCCCTGGTTGGTTTGCTGGGCCCAGGCCACAGCCCCGGGACCCCTGAGGAGCTGCCTGGCTTAGCTCTCATGGTGCCCGCTGCTGGGTCGCATTTTACCCACCACTGTCCCCAAGTTCTCCCCTTCCCACTCTTTCCTCTCCGAGTCCGGCACCGTGCGGGCGTTCTATGAATGCTTGTTCGATGGCAGACATTTCCAACCACGTGTCCCACGGGGGCACAGGCAAGGGAAACGGACCAGCCTTACAGCTTCCCCTCGCCCGCGTCCAGGACCAGCCTGGAACCGTTGTCTTGGTGTCAGCAGGGTTGCCTGTCACTCAGGGGCAGTGAATGGCTCTCCTCCGTGTTCGTGGAAAGCTGGACGGAAAGTGATTCTGCCCCCTGCCTGCTCCCCAGGGCTGGGGGCTGCACTTCCGGTCCCCCCCCCTAATCCTCTAGGCCGGCGTCCCACCCAGAGAGGCCTGCATGCGGGATGGGGCTCCATTCTCTGGCCCCTGGCTCTGGGAGGCAGGAGGGACACACACTGCAACGCCACAGACCTTTACCGCGGTTGTTTTGAGAAGGAAGGGGAGGCTTCATCCCAAGGAACAACAACAGCCGGTAATTATTGGAATCGAGAGTCTAGGTCAGCGGTCGGCAAACTCATTCGTCGACAGAGCGGCAAACCGCGGCTCGCGAGCCGCATGTGGCTCCCGAGGCGCAGTTTGCTGACCGCTGCCTTAAGATGATCACGAGTGGGCTCCAGACCTGTGAAGATTCGCATTCTCACTGGGAGAGCAGATTTCAGACAGCAGAGAACTTATTTTATGACCCGAGGAGCCGCGTGGAGCGGGGATGGCATTTAGAATCCATCAGAATAAAGGTGAGCGACTGGCACAGGAAGGCGTTTAATGATGCCTCTGCCAGTTCATTCGGGAAGTCGACATTAAGATGATGTGCAGCGCTCATGGAGTCCCAGGAGCATTCACCGGTGACCCCGAGAGCAAAGTGGAACCAGCCGCGCCTGTGACGGGCCAACCATTGGAAAGATGCTTTCCAGAATCCTCTGTCAGAACTTCTGCGGAAAGGCGTTCGGCCGCCCGGTGCCCTTCCCGTGCCGGCAAGCACCGCTGGCAGCCGCGGTGGGAATGAGCAGCACCTGCCTCTCGTCTCCCTTGCCAAAGGGATGGCGTCGAAGCGTCCAGGCCGGTTCACGCCAGGGAGATCATAGTTGGGAGCACTCCTGCTGTTACAACAGTTTGACGACAGGAGACTGTCAGCCGGTATCTTCAGCTCTTGGTGGCTTAGCAGGAGAATCCAGGACCATTCCTTCTGGATTCAAACTCGGCACCTGTTCACCTACAGGAGAGAAATGGTAAGTCAAGAACCTGAACATCACCCAGCCCGCATGGGTCAGTGGTTGAGTGTCAACCTGTGAACCAGGAGGTCGCAGGTTCGATTCCCGGACAGGCCACATGCCTGGGTTGTGGGCTCGGTTCCCAGTGTGGGGCGTGCAGGAGGCAGCCGATCAATGATTCTCTCTCATCACTGATGTTTCTCTCTCTCTCCCTCTCATTCCCTCTTCCTTCTCTCCGACATCAATAAAAAGTCAAAATAAAATTTAAAAAGGACCCGGACATCACATCCAAGCTTGCCTACACGTCTGGGCGTGGTCCTAGGGCAGTGGTTCTCAACCTTCCTAAGGCCGAGACACTTGCATACAGTTCCTCATGTAGTGGTGACCCCCAACCATGAAATGTTGCTACTGTGATGCATCGTGATGTATAAATATCTGCATTTTCCGATGGTCTTAGGTGACCCCTGTGAAAGGGTCATTCGACCCCCAAAGGGGTTGAGACCCACAGGTTGAGAACCGCTGTCCTAGGGGCTCTTGGACAGAGACACTCTAAGTGTCCAATGTCCATCGGGGGCCTATTTTGCAGCCTTGCTGCTGGTCATGATGTTTGGGACCTGCTGGGGATGGGGGGTTAGGGCATAATGAGCAGTTGCACGAGAAGACCTTGCAAAAATAGGTCTGGCTGTAGAAATGTTCATAGAACCGGATTTCCTGGGCCTTGGAGAGAAAGGCGTGGTTCCATGCTGTCTTGATGGCAGGCGACGTGGGATGGTGTTAGGGGAAGGATGCCTGTTGAGAATTGAGTATCTCAGCACACACCCAGCCTGCAGGGGTCCCCCACGACAGCGGGACATCAGAGCTGCGCCCGGGTCGCCGTGACATGGAGAATTTGCAAAAGAACGGGGTGAGCCCGGCCGGTGTGGCTCAGGGGTTGAGCATTGACCTAGGAACCAGGATATCGCAGGGCATAGGCCCAGGTTGCAGGCTCGATCCCCAGTGTGGGGTGTGCAGGAGGCAGCCGATCGATGGTTCTCTCTCATCATTGATGTTTCTGTCTCTCCCTCCCTCTCTCTTCCTTTCTTAAAAAGTAAATAAATAAACATATATATATATATATATATATACATATATATATATATGTATATATATATATATATGTATATATATATATATGAAGGAAGGAAGGAAGGAAAGAACGAAGGAAGGAAGGAAGGAAGGAAGGAAGGAAGGAAGGAAGGAAGGAAGGAAAGAAGGAAGGAAGGAAGGAAAGAAGGAAGGAAGGAAGGAAGGAAGGAAGGAAGGAAGGAAGGAAGGAAAGAAGGAAAGAGGGAAGGAGGGAAGGAAGAAAAGAAGGAAGGAAAGAAGGAAGGAAGGAGGGAAGGAAGGAAAGAAGGAAAGAAGGAAGAGGGGAAGGAAGGAAAGAAGGAAAGAAGGAAGGGAAGAAGGAAGGAGAGCACGTGTTACTGGGGGTGGGGACTTGTTAAGCTTGGATTATATTACCTCGGGTTTAGGCACCCTTTCAAACGAGCCAATCAGCTTCCCAGTCCTCCCTGGGCTGGTGCTGGTTCCTCCCCCTAACCAATCCATTTCCTAGACCCCTGGTGGTGGTGTAGGGTCTACATCCCTTATCCAACCGGCTCCTTTTCTCAGACCAGGCCTGGTCCCTCCTGGTCACCCTCTCGCCTTATTGAAGGAGTACCTCTCCTTGGGCCATCCTGGCTTCTCCGGGCCCGGCAGAGGGAGTTCCCTTGGCCGTTTCGCTCTCCCTCGGTAACGCTGGGTAGGGACCGGCGCCACGCTCCCTGCCCCGCCCTCCAGCTTTGGGAATTAGGTCTGAAGGGTAGAGGATGCAGCGGTCCCCCGAGGAGCCTGCGAATGCGGCAACCTGCAAACTTAATCAAGCTTATTGTCTGACTCCGCTCCCTCGGTGATTATGCTTAATGGTGTCTGATTCCCCGTGCTCCTCTCCTTTATTAATAGCTCGCTGCCTACGCTCACACAGTCCCTGGAGGCAGGGCCGAGGCATCAACATGCCCTTTCATCCTAATGACACGTGGAAGGGGGGAGGCTGGCAGCGAGAGGGGCGAGAGAGAAACGGGGCTGTCTGATCACCTTTCTTTCCTCCTTCAGTTAGAAATGAAATTCCCGGACTGGAAAAGCACAATATTTCCCCACTCCCCTCCCCCCAAAATAGAAGACAGTTAACATTGACTTCTGCTGCCATGTACTATGTGAGGAGGCCCCCATACGGGTGGTATTTTGAGGTGATCCAAAAGGTCAAGAAGGGCTGAGACCGGTTTGGCTCAGTGGATAGAGTGTCGGCTTGCGGACTGAAGGGTCCTGGGTTCTATTCCGGTCGAGGGCATGTACCTTGCTTGCGGGCACATCTCCACTGTGGGGTGTGCAGGAGGCGGCTGATCGATGTCTCTCTCTCATCGACGTTTCTGACTCTCTATCCCTCTCCCTTCCTCTCTGTAAAAAAAAATCAATAAAAAATATATTAAACAAAAGGTCAAGAAGGAAACTTGAGCCGAAACCGGTGTGGCTCAGTGGATAGAGCGTCGGCCTGGAGACTGAAGGGTCCCGGGTTCGATTCCGGTCAAGGGCATGTACCTTGGTTGCGGGCACATCCCCAGTAGGAGGCGTGCAGGAGGCGGCTGATCGATGTCTCTCTCTCATCCATGTTTCTGACTCTCTATCCCTCTCCCTTCCTCTCTGTAAAAATATATTTTAAAAAAAATTTTTTTTAAAAAAAGAACTATTAAGTCTTGGGCGACCCTGCTAGTGGTTCTCAACCTGTGGGTCACGTTGCACAGGTCGAAAACCTGCTGCTGTAGAACCTAAGACGGTCGGAAAACACAGATACTTACCTTACGATTCATTCACAGAAGCAAAATGACAGTGATGAAGTAGCAACGCGAATAATGTTATGGTTGGGGGTCACCGCCACATGAGGAACTGTGTTAAAGGGTCACGGCATGAGAAAGGTTGAGAACCACTGATCCCTTCAGCTGTAGAGTCTTCTACTTCCGCCAGCAGAGGAAGTTTGTGGGGATCACGTTGATAAACTTGGGGCTGAGGGGGGAAGGCTGAGCCTTTTCTGTTGGACACGGCCCCCGGGGCATCCTGGGTCTGACTGTGAGGGTCCTGGGAGGGGCATGAGCAGAGCCGAGGCCCAGCCACGCATCCAGAGGCACACAGGGGTGGACAGCGGAGGAGCAGAGCAGGGGGTGGAGGGGGCCGGGCCAGCCCCCAGTGCCCTCTGCGGGGCTCTACCTGGGTGAGGTGAGGGGGTGAGGAGCTGGCTCTCCCCTCGGCTGCCCTACGGTTAACTGCTGCCACGCATGTGTCGTGGGGCCAAGGCCAAGGGACGCTGGGCCGGCAGCCAGAACTTCCCGCCGTTTCCTCTGGCACTCACTACCCCTTCGCATCCCCGAGTCTCGGCCCCCGCAGGCCTATTCAATCTATAATTGATCCTCCTCCTGTTTGCCAAAGTAATTTAGCTAAAATGCGGATGCTGGACTCGGTCACTTCCTTCCTAAGAGCCTTCCACAGCTCCCCATCGCCTGCCGACCAAGATCCTGTCCTGAGAGGAGGTTCTGACCTCTGACCCCCCGCTCCCTGGCCTCCTGCCACTCACAGCCTCCTGGGACAGGTCTCCCAGCAGCAGAGAGCCAGCTTCGGCCCTCCCCCAGGCCTGCCTCCTGCAGAGGGACCCTCACCGTCTTCTCCGGTCAACGCCTAGCAATGCTCATGGACTTGGCTCAGGTACCCCTTCCAGAGCCTTCCCATCCCTCCTCCCGCCTCCACTGCAGCCACCAACCCTTGTGTGGGTGTCTGCCGGCTGCCTGCACTGACCCCAGGGCTGTAGGGGACTGGGGATATGGTCTCCCCCATTTCCCCAGTCCTGGGTTTCTTGGCTGTGTCTCTGGGCTCTGCAGTGTGCCGTGTATGGAGTTGGCACCCGTAAGCTTCGGCTGGAGGCTGTGTCCATGTGCTCACACGGGAGTCAGGGGCGTGCAGCCAGTCCAGCAACAAGGGGTGCGGGGTCTGGGTGCTCTTGTCTACCGCTTGCCCTCTGGGGGCTCCTCCCAGGTCAGTGGCTTTGAGCCCTGGCAAGGCAGGCCCCGCCTGGAGCCTGGGCCTCCCTGGGCAGTGGAAGTGCCCTGCCCAGCTCTGTGCCCCCAGCTAGAGATCCCCACTCCGGCTCTGGCTTTATGTCCAGCTGGTGTGAGCAGGGAAGCCCGGGCCAGTTTGGCTCAGTGGATAGAGCTTCCGCCCTCAGACGGAAGGCTCGTGGGCCCGGTTCTGTTTGAGGGCATGTGCCTCATCATTTGCAGGCTCCATAGATGGATCCCTGGTCCCCGTTGAGGTGCGTGCAGGAGGCAACCCGCCCCTGTGTGTCTCTCACAATGAGTGCGTTTGCCCTGCTGCCCCCAAGAGAGAATGTCACTCTTCAGGGCGACGTGAGATGCCTCAGTCACCCTGTCCTCTCTCCAGCGCCCCCGGACATGGGGCTGGCCTCCCGGGTCTGGTCCAGGCGTGGGCCACCTCTCTCCCTCCCCCAGGGGACCCTCCTGCGAGCTTACCTGCTCCAAGAAGTCTAGATTACCTCAGCTGCGATGCCCGCACCATCTCTACACAACGCTTAACTATTGAGTGTTTCACTCGATGGTGGAGGATTGATGCGTCTCCTTATCTCTTTCTCTCTGTAAAGTGGCATCCATCCACACCTGGACCGCAGCCTTCTTCCCCCGGAAGGCGGGGGTAAAAGGCGGGCCTTGTGCTAAGATGCGATTTTGCTACTTACTTTTCCCACCAGCCAAGTACACAGGTTGTTTCTGTGCTCCTGTTTCTCTTTCTTCTTTTTTTAAAAAATGTATTTTTATTGATTTCAGAGAGAAAGGGAGAGGGAGAGAGAGAGATAGGAATATCAATGATGAGAGAGAATCATTGATTGGCTGTCTCCTGCACGCCCCACACCGGGGATGGAGCTGGCAACCTGGGCGTGTGCCCCAACCGGGAGCTGAACTCTGACCTCCCGATTCATAGATCAACGCTCCATGCTAAGCCATCACAACTGGGCCTGAGTTTCCCTTTCTTTTTTTTTTTTTTTAAATATATTTTATTGATTTTTTACAGAGAGGAAGGGAGAGGGATAGAGAGCTAGAAACATCAATGAGAGAGAAACATCCATCAGCCGCCTCCTGCACGCCCCCTACTGGGCATGTGCCCGCCACCCAGGTACATGCCCTTGACGGGAATCGAACCTGGGACCCTTCAGTCCACAGGCCGACGCTCCATCCACTGAGCCAAATGGGTTTGGGCCTGAGTTTCCCTTTCTTACAATGATCGCCTTCTCCCGCTCCCACCTAGAAACGGGGTGGGAGACAGAGCTTTTAGAAAGATGTTCTTTCGATAAGACCGGCCTCCCTCGTACAGCGGGGCGGGGACCCGCCGCTGGGTCCATTTCCCTTTTATGTAGTGCTGGGGCTTCACGGAGGATGCAGCCCACCCTTCCGAGTCTTCAGCGTGAAGTCACGGTGGGGGCGACCCCCTCCTGCCAACAAGCCAGAACAGCCGTCTCTCCTACTGAGAGACTCCGGTTCTGTTCCCCAAGACACCCCCACGTGTGGAACATTGATTCTCCCCGGTGCATTCTCTCGGGGAGTGGGCTCCCCCCCGCAGTCCGCCGTGGAGGAGGAGGATGGAGCTCTCCAGCCTAGATCAGGAACGGCACAGCTTGCAGGCACGGGCATGCAAGGAACCAAGGACCCCTAAATCTCTGCCTTTATGACATTTCCCATCTCCGGCTGAGCACAAGGTAGCCCTCCTCCTTGGATGTGGATCAGGGGAGGGATGGGCTCGTTTTTGCTCTCTGTAGGAGCAGAGAAACATTTCTTAGCAAAACCAGTGGGTGCCACTTGAGCCTCCGTGCAATTAAGAACTCCATTAAGCAGGTTTACAAAACCTAAGCCCCTGGTTTCGCCAGCTTGGTTCTCAAAGTGGCTGCTCGGAGCGTGGCTGAAGGGTGGCGGTGGGGAGTGGGGCAGGGGGAGGTGTGCAGCTGGTGAGAGGAAGTCTGATGATTCTCAGCCATGACCATGGGGGTTCGGGGGAGCGTTTAATGGCCATGTGGCCCCACAGATCGCTGCAGGCTCACCTGATGCCGCCTTTCAGAGGTCTGGGCCCGGGTTGGGAGGTGCTGGGCCACCTGCAGCCGGTGCAACAGCAGCACTGCTGGCCCAGGGCTGGCTCTCCTGCCCCCCATCCCGCCCTGTCATTGCTGTCCCCTGCTGACCAGGCATAGCAGGAGAGGACAGCAGACGCCACAGTTAGAGGTTGTGATCTATCTGCTGCCTATGTATTTGGAGGGATAAAAAAAGGAAAACTGCCCTCGCTGGTTTGCCTCAATGGGTAGAGCGTCAGCCTGCAGACTTAAGGGTCCCAGGTTCGATTCTGGTCAAGGGCATATGACCGGGGGTGGCAGGCTCAATCCGTAGTAAGGGGTGAGGGGGTGTGCAGGAGGCAGTCAATCAGTGATTCTCATAATTGATGTTTTTCTTTCTCTCTCTTTCTTTCTCTCTCCCCCTCTCCCTTCCTCTCTGAAATCAATACAAATATATTTTAGAAAGTATACAATGGCCGAAACCAGTTTGGCTCAGTGGATAGAGCGTCAGCCTGCAGACTGAAAGGTCCCAGGTTCGATTCTGGTCAAGGGCATGTACCTTGGTTACAGGCACATCCCCAGTGGGGACGTGCAGGAGGCAGCTGATCGATGTTTCTCTCTCATTGATGTTTCTAACTCTATCCCTCCCTTCTTCTCTGTAAAAAAATCAATAAAATACATTTTTTAAAGAAAGTTTACAATGGAAAAAGCCACCTTGACTTGTAAGAAGTTAGATGGAGTTGGAAGGGCAGAAAAGACAAGACTATGTACTTTTTGATTATACATGCTTCATTTAAATTAAAAAAAATGAGGCTGACTGAGTGGAGCTTAGAGAAGGCAGCCCTCCCATAGAGAAAGGGTTGTCATGAGGATGCGTATAAGCCAGCAAATCCAAAGTGACGGCAGGAGAGATGGAGGAGCTGGCAACACTGCCCCTTTAATTACATAAAAGAAGCCAGCCCAGGAAGTGGGGAGAGCCTGGCCGGGTTTGGAGATGGGATCGAGGCAGGGAGGAGTGCAAGGAGCCGTAGCCAGCAAAGACTCAAGACAAATTGGAAACGAGGGCCTTTTGCATTCTGGTGATGAGAAATTGGGTTAATTCAGCACTAGGCAAAAAAAAAAAAAAAAAAGAGGAAAATGGGGATGATTTGTAGCAAATGCACTTACATGATTTTTCTCCTGAGTAGTTCTTAAACTGTGCATCTATATCGGTATCGCTTTCTTTGACGGTATTTCATTAGGTTAACTGCCTCGACTGAGCTTTGGACATAGATCCAGAATAGTACTCCTCTAATGTTTTGCTTAGTTCGGGGAGGTGTTGTGCTTTTGTAAGGTTAAGTGTATCCAACTCGAGCAGCGATTTGCAGGCGGTGGGCCGCAATCATGTTTAAAACATGCAATGCCTGGCTATTTAGTCAGGGGCACAGCCCTCTCTTCCCTTAAATTGTCCAATAAAAAAAAAAAATGACAACAGCCAACACAACAATAGTCCTCTGGTAAGAATGCCCTGTCTTGAAACATAAACATACAGGTCATATAATAATGAGTTGCATCTTATTTGGTCACGTTGCATAATAAGGTCACATCTGATTGGTTAATTCTTGGCACCAGAAATCCTTATATATAATTATAGGCACCTGACTTTTAAAAAAGTCACTTTGGAGCAAAAAAGATAGGTAATTATTATTATTATTACTAGAGGCCTGGTGCATGAATTCATGCACCAGTGGGGTCCCTCAGCCTGGCCTGCGGGATCAGGCTGTAACTGGCTCTCTGACATCTGCCCAAGGGTCCTGGATTTTGAGAGGACACAGGCCAGGCCGAGGGACCCCACTGGTGCATGATCGGAGTCAGGGACCATGGGAGGGTTCTAGGGCATGTCCCACCTGTCTTGCTCAGTCCCTATCAGCCAGACAGCAAGCTAACCTACTGGTCAGAGTGTCTGCACCCTGGTGGTCAATACACGTCATAGCAAGCAGTTGAGCAGCCTTAGCATATCATTAGCATATTACACTTTGATTGGTTGAACGGCTGACCAGCCAACCGGACACTTAGCATATTAGGCTTTTATTATGTAGGATTATTAATTATTTGGCAATCAATCAACATTTTACCCATTGCTTTTTGTCAGATCAGCAAAAAATATATATTCTGATGTGCCGCAGAACTGTAGTGATGTGCCAAGTGATGAAAAGGTTGAGCATCGCTGGACAGGAAGAAAGGCGAGGTGCTGGGATGCTTGAAACAGAGCATCGCATCTGCTGGGGGCCTCGCAGTTTACCTGACAGAGTTACAACTCAGACACTTACAGTAAACCGTCAGCATTGGACCCGGCTCGCTACACGCCTGGCGCTGTGCTCCGTGCAGCACCTGCTGTAACCCTCGGTCAGCTTGCTATTCACCCCCATTGCAGTCATGGGTGCAGGGAAGCTGACCTCACCCCAGGGCAAGCCAGTCAGCTCACATTTCCCTAGGGAGTCATTGGTTGTTTCGTTTTGAATATATTTTTATTGATTTCAGAGAGGAAGGCAGAGGGAGAGAGAGAGATAGAAACATCAATGATGAGAGAGAATCGTTGATTGGCTGCCTCCTGCATGCCCCCGTGTGGGGATCAAGCCCACCACCTGGGCATGTGCCCTTGATCAGAATCAAACAGTGACCTCCTGTTTCATAGGTCAATGCTCAACCCCTGGGCCTCAAAGGCTGGGCATGAGTCATTGGCTGATAAAGGACACTTAGGGACAAGGAACATGGTCTTAGCCAGTGAGGTAAAGGGTGAGGAGGAGAGGTGAGAGGCACCTGAGAAAGGTTTCTTGATGAGAGACCTAAGGCAGAGAGCGCCTCCCTTCTTCCTCTGGACCTGGCGTGTCTGGCTGTGATGTGGGGATAGTGACAGCCCTACTGTGACCATGAGGCACTTAGTAGGACAGATCCAAAATAACAAGGCTGGTACAGAGACAATGTTCTTTTTTTTAAAAAAAAAAAACACACAAAAAACACTTTTTTCCTCAACCCCTAAGCCACTCTAGCAAACCCAGGTCCTTAATGACACTGTCGAGTCCTTAAATTTGAAATCCCTGGAATTATTTTCCCTAGGAATGTTTGTTTTGTGGGTGAATACATTTCCTGATGGAGGCTGGCTAGTGAGTTGGGATCCTTTGTATCCTGAGATACTCACGCATGTATTTCTTATCCCAACCATTTTATAAAGTAGCTTCTAATTATTACATTTATTTTGCCGGTGAGGACGTTGATGGTCACCGTGGTCATGTGACGTACCTACGGCCACTGCTCAGGGCTGTTCCCTTATTCCATGAGGCTTGGCTGAGGGCCCCGGCGGAGGCTGCGCCAGGCAGATGGAATCTTCCCAGCCGGGCTCGGCTCTCTCTGTCCTCCTCCTTCCGCCAGGGAGTACCCGCCGCAGCGACAGCATCTTGGATGGCAGAGGGTGACAATTTGTGTCTCTTATCCCATCACACCATCAGCAGACAGACAGCCGGGCTCTGACCATCGATCCCACACGGACTCGGTCTCCCCCTGCCGAGATGCATCCGACCCCAGGCTGAACCGCGTGCGTGCATGCGACTGCAGGCTGAACCGGAGATGGGCTTCTGAAGGGCCTGCCCTGTTTGATCCAGTTCTTTGTTGTTGAGAAACAGCCACATTTCTCTCGGCCCCAGGCAGCTGACTCCCTGCCCCTCTGCCTCGGTGAAGCGGATATGTGAGCCCACAACCTTCCCCTCCTCGCTCCCCAGCCTCCAGGGGGCCTGGACTCCCCGAAATGGGCCACATGGTCACTGGGATGGTTCGATCCCATCTGGACCCAGCCGCCATCCGGACACAGCTGGAGTCTGGATCCCTTGTCAGTGTTCTGTCCTCTGCCAGGGGAACGGCCAGGATTTGGGAATAGACCCGCGGGGAGGGGTCGCAGCAAAGATGGGAATGAAAAGCAGGGAGAACAGACGGGTGGAGGAGGGCATTTGAGAAGGAGGGGCTTTAAGACCCAGGGGTGGGGAAGTCAGGCTCGGTAATAATAACGACGAGAGCTTCCCGTGGGCTGTATTTCTAGCGTTTTCAGAGCGCTAATTGGAACCGCACGGTGCCCTCGACATGGACTGAGAGCCAATGTCCTCACACACACGGAACAGGCAGCCATGACTATTTGGAGCCATTATTTATCCTAGCACCTTACATAGATCCTCTCCTCTCACATAAGAGTCTTGTGAAGTAGATACAGTGGTACCTCGAGATACGAGTTTAATTCGTCCCGTAACCTTGAGGCGTGGGAGTCTATGAGACGCTCCAGTCGCGGTAAACTGGTGGGTCGTGTGCAGCCGGCCGATCCGCGTGATGACTCCTATCTCAAATGTTGCTCGCATTTCAAAGCAAAAATCGCTCGCTGGATGGCTCATATCTCAAAAATCTCATGTTAGGGCACTCGTATCTTGAGGTACCACTGTACTATCACTGTTCCCATATTACAGATGAGGAAACTGAGGTCACATGGCTAGTCGGCATCAGAGCCTGGCACAGACCTGGGGTCTTCTGGCTGTAAACAGGACGAGCTCCCCGCTGGCCTAGAGAGAGGGGCCAGCCTCTGAGCCCTTAGCCGGGCGTCAGCACGCACCTGCCTCTGACACCCAGGAGCTGGTGGACATAAACGCCAGGGAGTCGCGCCTCCCGTTAGGGGACAGAGAGAGGCGTCTTCACACGGATTTGCGTGTGGCGCTCTTGACGAGGTTCCAGGCCTTTCGCCGAGGCTGCGATCCGCAGAGCCGTTCCTGGGCGTGGAGCTCCGGGGGGGGGGGGGGGGGGGGGGGGGGGGGGGGGGGGGGGGGGGGGTCGGGACTCACAGGGGAGCTGGGGAGAGGGAGCTTGCCCGCTGCTGGGAGGGATGAGGCCCTGATGTTGGCGGCTCCTGGGAACGTCAGGTGCCACCCAGACTGCCTCGTGAGCTTGCCAGCCTCCCTCTGCCCCCCCCCCTCTCTTCCCGCCGATACCCGTCACCAGGGGAGACGCTGTCATAGCCGCGGCCTTCCCCTTCCCTCTGCGCCTGGGTGTGGGGCTCTGAGTCACTCGGGCACCTGCGTTGTAATGCGGAGCCCGTGTGGCCCCCGTGGCTGCGCCTCTCACACCGGGCGTTCACCTAACACGTGCAGGGCCACCGTAGGCTTTGCCCTGGCGAGGTGATGTGTGCACGTGCAGCGGGGCTCACTCAGGAGACAAGGGGTGAAGGTGACCCAGCCTCAACTCCCACCCCGCCCTCCCCCGCTCCCAAGCTCTCTCCTTTTAGCCCATGCTTGGTCCCCTCTCTGTGTGAGTGAGCCCTGACCACCCTCTGCTCAGCCCGCCGCTGGTCTTGCTGGTCTGTGTGGGTTTAGCCCCACCTTGATTTGCTCTGATTCCGTCTCTCCCCCTCCCATCCCGATTTCATCCCCAAACCCTAAGACCAGCTCCCAGGGTGCCTTCCAGACTCTAGATGGTGAGGGTTCCCCTCTTACTACCCCCCCAAGAAACAACTTTGGGGGGAAAAGAAACTGTTTTAAACACCATAGCGAGGGCACAGCAGGCCCTTATTAAAACGCGGAGAGACTAACCAGGCCTCATTCCCCTCAGTAGTTAACGGGCCGCTCGCTCTTCCGGAAAGGACCTGTGAACATTGAAAACCGAGGACAGACAGCGCACAGCCCAGGAGGGACGTCCACTCAGGTCCGCCCTGGACACTGACAGTTCCCTCCGTCTCAGTCCCTCCCCGGAGGCCCTGGGAGGTGGTGGGGGGAAGCAGGCTTGTGTTTTCTTGTGGGACCAGAAGACAGAGACAGAGCCACTGGTCCCTTAAAACGGCTCCGTTCGTCTGTGCGTCATGTCTTATTCAGGGCGGGAGGGAACCCACAAACCGGCCGCCTGCTAGCCTGTCACCCCAGGCACCGCAGGCCTGCTGGTGGAGAGAGCGGGGACAGGGTTCAGGACAGCTGAGGGCCAAAGGAGGAAAAAATGTTCTAATGAGAAAAAATCCTCCCCACAGTTGACGTTCAGCCTCCATTCCGGGTCGCACAGGGAGTTGCTGTCCAGGGTGCTGATGACCGAGGCGGAGACAGGGGTGCGTGTGCTCGGACAGGAAGAATCCGGGCCCGGTGCTGGGGGGAGAAAGGGGAGACCTGGTCCTTCCTGCAGCCATCGCTGCTCTCCTCATAGGGCAGCACCACCCTGGATCTCACCATCACGCTCTCTCGCCTCCCTCGTGCTCGGAGAGGGGGCCCCGGGTGTCTGAGCCAAGGAGAGGGGGAGAGGTGGCCAGACAGAAGGACATCGAGGAGCCTGCCCCACAGCCAAACAAGGGAAGCGTTTCAAAAAGAGAGGATGGGCCGACACAGGTTTGGCTCAGTGGCTAGAGCGTCAGGCTGTGGACTGAAGGGTCTCAGGTTCGATTCCGGTCAAGGGCATGTACCTTAGTTGCAGGTGCATCCCCAGTGAGAGATTTGCAGGAGGCAGCTGATTGATGTTTCTCTCCCATCGATGTTTCTAACTCTCTATCCTTCTCCCTTCCTCTCTGTAAAAATTCAATAAAAAATATGTTTTTAAAAAAGAGAAGATGGCCCGAAACTGGTTTGGTTCAGTGGATAGAGCGTCAGCCTATGGACTGACAGGTCCCAGGTTCGATTCCGGTCAAGGGCATGTACCTTGATTGTGGGCACATTCCAGTGGGGGGCGTGCAGGAGGCAGCTGATCGATGTTTCTGACTCTCTATGCCTCTCCCTTCCTCTCTGTAAAAAGTCAATAAAATATATTTTTTAAAAAGAGCGAAAGAGAGGATGATCTAGTGGCCAGATGTTGCCGAGTGACCGCAGAAGAAGAGTAAACATTGGTCATCGGATTGGGCAAGAGGGTGGCTCACTCTATCCACTGAGCCAAACCAGTTTCGGCAAGAGGGTGGCTTTCGATGACCCTGGAAAGAGCTGTTTTAGGGGGGTGGTGTGGATGTGACCCAGGTGGGGTGAGTGAACGCCCCAAAGAACAGGCACCCTCTGTCCTAGGGCAGAGGGCAGCATTCTGGCTCCGTCAGTCCTTCCCAGCTGACCGGCCAGAGGCAAGGGTGGGGCCCTCAGGGATGGGAGGACCAGCAGCTCAGCCTCAGGGTGGGAGGGACCCTTGAGGGGCCCAGAGGTTGGGACCCCTGCCGCAGCGACCCTTCCCAGCCCCGCTCCTGGGCCGGCCAGACGTGCTCGAACCCCCGAGGGGCAGATCTCTCGCTGTTTCCCGGGGAGGCAGCTTCTGATCGCCACGGGAGAGCAGGCGTCCTTCCACGGGTGGGTCGATAGCTGTCTTCCTGAATCTCCCAGCCGGTGGCTCTGGCTCTGTCTTCTGGTCCCACAGAAAATACAAGCCTACCCCCGACCCTCGCCCCCTGCAGGGTTCCTGGGGAGGTACTGAGACGGAGGGAACTGTCAGTGTCCAGGGTGGACCTGACTGGACGTCCCTTCTGGGCTGTGCGCTGTCTGTCCTGACCCCACTCTGCCCAGCAGCCTTCTCTCTGCTCCCCACTCCCCACCCAATGGGCCACAGCAGCCCTCACACCCCAGTCCGCTTCGTCCCCTCTCCCCTCAGAGTGGCTGGCAGTCAGTCGGGATGATGGTGACATCACAGGGGTCTGAGGGCTCCCTGGCCCTCGGGGAGGGTCCTCTCCCCCTCCCCCAGGGCCTCCTTTCGCCGCTGCCTAAGGAACAGATGAATCTCATTATGCAGGGCTTCTGAGCCAGCAGCCTGTGCCAAGCATATGACGCCTCTCCTCCCCCATCCCTTCTGGCATCACAGCCCTCGGGCAGGGCAGCGGGAAGACTGGTCTCTGGTCCTGCCGCCTGCAGCCCGCCCACCTCCATCTTCCCCCACCTCCATCCTCTAAGCAACCTGCACCCCTTCCCCTATCCCCCAGGCAGGGAGTGAGGCCGGGGTTCGTGGCCCTGGAGAAGGTGCCCACGGCTCTCTCCCTCCGGCTCCCTCCCCTCAGGCTGAGGGCCAGGCCGTCTTGCCGCACATGCGTGTTGGGAGTGAGGAGAGCGTGTGGGCCAAGTGCACGGAGATCCTCGATGGAGAGGGAGCTGCAGGAGGAGGGCAAGACGCTGCCGGGAATCCTGTCGCCTCCGCATCGAAGCCGCTGCCGGCTCTGCGGAGCCGCCAACCGGCCCCCTGCCCATGCCCCCGCTCCGCTCAACCCCCCCCCCCCCCCGGGGACCAGAGCAGAAGTCCCAGTGAGGATGCCATAGCAACTCGGAGGCTACATGCAGCGTCTTGTGACAGAGGCTCTGGGAAGCCTGTGGGTGGGGAGAGGGGGAGAGAGAGAGAGAGAGAGAGAGCGAGAGTGAGCCCGCCAAGCCCAGGGCAGGATCCGGTGAGACATGCGCAGTGGGGCTCTAACTGGGGTAACCCCGAGAGCCTCGGAACGAACCCCATCAGTGGACTTGGGCCTTCCGCTCCCATCCTGCTTTGTGTTTGTGCTGTTGGGCAACGTCCCCTGTTCTCTGCGGGCAGATGGAGGAGCCGCCGCTTGGCGTTTCTAACCGGCTGCTGGGAGGATGCGCTCTGATGGCGGCCGGGAGTGTGAGAGGGGCCTCCCTCCCCCTGCCTGGCGTTCCCCCGCAAACGGAGGCCTGGAGTCCCCGGAGCCGGACCCCCTGCCTCTGACCTCAGAGGGCCTTGGGTTTGCACTCGGCCACATGAGGAACTGTATGCAAGGGTCGCGGCCTTAGGAAGGTTGAGAACCACTGCCCTAGACAGACAGACAGACAGACAGACAGACCACCTGCGCGTGCACACACACGCAGATGAGCGTGCCCGTCCTGGCTCAGGGTCGGCTCGGCGACGCCTGGTCTGGGTCAGTGAGGCTCTGCCGGGCACAGGGCGGTGGAGGCTGCGCGGGGACACTTGGCTCAGGCACCCGGCCCTGGACGGGAGCCAGGCACCGCGGGCAAGCAGAGCCCGGCGAGTTTTTATTCCCGCTTCCGGCTCCACGTCGGGTGCAGAACAGCGAGCGGACAAAGCACCATCAATACCTGCCACGCTGCGAGGGAAGTGCAGCCCACTTAGCTGCCCGGGCATCGATTTTCACCCGCTCGTGCTGATGAAGCTGCAGGCGTCCGCGGTGATAAATCCATTAGACAAACAGGACACTCCATTACTCACGGCGCCCGCCGTGCCAGGCAGGGGCCCTGTATTGTGGCTGGTGCTGCGGGACTCTGGCCGGCCTCTGGGGGAGCCGGGGCAGAGCCCGTGGTTGGACGAGGGGAGATCTGGCCGGAGACCAGATGCCATGTGGGGGTGGGGGGTGAGGAGAAGGGCCTTGGGGCCTGGAGACTCACATTGCACTCTGGCGGGCGGAAGAGGCAGGTCTTACCGCCACCTCCCTTCTTGCACTTGACCTTGGGGCCTTGAGTCAGGACCTGTCTTTAAGGTTCCAGACTCCACACGGAGGGGTTCTCTTTTCCACCCCCGACCCCTCCTGCTCAAAGGCGCTGTGAGAGGCGGGCTGGTGGCCGTGCCCCCCTTCGTGCTCAGAGATGTTGCAAGTGACTGGCTTAAGGCCTCACGGAGGCAGCCGAGCCAGGCGCAGCGCCCGGAAAGCAGGTTTTCTCACTCCGAACCGGACGGCCGATGGTCTGAGCCAGTTCGGCAGGGACAGGGTTGGATCACTTAGGAGCGCTGATGCCAATCCTGCCGGCAGGATGGGAGAGCAGCAGGTCACCCATCCACGGAAATCTGCTCTGCCCCGACCCTGAGCCAGCTGCTTCTAGAGGGTGGAAGGATGAGGGTTACCTGGGGAAGCAGGCAGCAGGGAGAAGAATGGGCGGGCGAAATGGGTGTGCCGTTTCCAGGTGATGTGGGGGCTGGGCAGTATGCAAAGGGCTGGCACCTCTGGTTTCTGCAACCAGGTTGTTCATCTTCGCGGGATCATCCGCAGCTCCCGGATGGGGAGGGGGGACCCCGTTTCCAGGAGAGCTCCCAGGTCCCCGCGTGCAGCTCCCCGCCAGGTTAGAATGTGCTTCCTTTTTTTTTTTTTTTTCTTTTTGCAAAAATATATTTTATTGACTTTTTACAGAGAGGAAGGGAGAGAGAAATAGAGAGTTAGAAACATGGATGAGAGAGAAGCATTGATCAGCTGCCTCCTGCCCACCCCCTACTGGAGATGCGCCCACAACCAAGGTACATGCCCTTGACCGGAATCAAACCCAAGACCCCTCAATCCGAAGGCCGACGCTCTATCCACGGAGCCAAACCGGTTTTGGCAGAACGTGCTTCCTTTAGTCAGAACAAAGCCATCAGTTAGCAGAGCGTGATGAATGCTTCTTACAGTGCTAGCGGGTCCCCCGTGTCCTATCTCTGCCTCTCGCAGCTCGGAGCCTGCAGCGCGGAGCGTCTCTGCGCCTCGGCTGGTGCGAACAGCGGTGCCACTTCCGTCACCACCACAAATAGGGACGCGGCTGCGAAGTCTGTGGGACCCGGAGAACGAGGGCAGGGCAGCAGTGTGGGGTTGGCCTTAGGCACATACTCAGCAAGTGGCACCCCGATTCCCTGGGAGAGGGGTGCAAGGCCCGGGCGCCTCAGGCACAACACACCCTGAGGCGGTGTTGAGTTTCCGGTGAGAAAGGCACGGCAGGGTGACGAGACCTCGACGTGGCCCAGGCTCAGAGTGACAGGAGGGGGGTAAAAAGTCCCATGTGTGGGTGCTGGGCACCGAGGGAGCCTTTCCAGGCCTGGCACTCCACCTCTGTGTGAACACCTGAGCTCAGGTGTCAGCGGCCTGAGCCTGCGCAGAATTCAGTGTTCCCTACTGCCCTCTTCCCCGCTAGTTTCCCCCCTATTCTAACTCCCCCACCCCGACACCCACACCACCCACTCTGCCCCAGGGCAGAGGGAACAGGTGCTGGGGTGAGTGTGTGGGTGATTCTACGAACGCGGATGTGCAGGCTCTGATTCCGATGGGGGACCTATAACCTGGCGGAGAGAGCACCTGCATTAACCTGAAAAGAACACAGACGCTCATGTGAGGAAGGGGTTAACTTTCTCCTTTGTGAATAGGGGGGTTACATTTTTCTTAAGTTTCCTTTTCAAGGCCCAGGAGACGCGAAAGAGGAGGTGACTCGGCTGTGAATCCAGCAAGCAGACCCGGTAACCAAGGTCGGGCCCACCCACCGGGAGTCAAAACATCATCTCAGCAACATCATCTCCTCGCCTGATGCTGAGGGGCCAGAGCTGATGTCTGCGGACCCCCGGGGCTGCAGGTAGCCCCCCCAGCCCTGCCCCCTCGATGATGCTGTCCCCTGCACCTTGCTGTAAAGACAGGGTTTGATGCTTGGAAGCGCCCTGTCTTCTTGGTGGGCTGGCTTATCTCCATCAACGCCTGACAGGATTCAACCCTGCCTTAGCGATTGGATGCAGTGATGGGCAGCTCAAGCCCATCAGGGGTTTCCCAGGAACAGCTCCACGGCAGAGAAAGCCGGGCCTCTCAGTAGGTGATGCTCCAAACCTCGACCTGTCTTTCTGCTTCACACCCGGGCCCAGCCCCGGCCCTGACCCGTGTCCCGCACCCCGCAGCCCAGGCGGCTTTCGGCAGGAGGCGGCCGTCTGCCTGGCTCAGCACCCGCCACGTGCCCTCCAGACCTCCGGAACCTTCTGGCCCGTCTCGGGAGCCGCGGAGCAGGTGCCGGCGGGACATCTTCAGCCCGCCCAGGCCCTCCGAGTCCAAAAGGAGACCATGCCCTTGACGTCGTGGGTGGTCCTGCCGGGACCCTGGGTGAGGGAGGGCCTGGGGGGGGAGGGCGCCGATGCCCCGCCTCCCTCTTGGGCAGACCCCGGGCCGAGGTCTATCTGGCCAGGTCTTCGCTCGCTCGCTCGCACCCAGCAATCGGGGCCGGAGCAGCCAGCCCGCTAATTGCTTTTGCTATTTGTGGACTCTGCCTCTCCCGAGGTGTCCTCCTGCCGAGGACAGAAATAACCTGGCTCTGGGAAGGTCATTATCGCCGGCACTTCCTGCCTCAGCAGACGCTCCTCCGCAGCGAGATCGGGCCTGACTCAGCATGTAGGTCTCAGCCGGGAACCAGGGACCATGGACAGAGGGATGGGGGGAATGAGAGGGGAGGGGGGACTGTCACCGAAACTCCAGACCCCCCGGTCCCATCCTCATAGTGAGTTTCATTCCCTGGAGCCCCTCTCAGTCCTCCGAGCTCACCTGCCCTTCATCCTCCTTCCCCAGGTTCCCCAACTATCGGGCAGTCATGTGATGAAAGAGAAGAGGTTGGGTGTTTGGAAAAGGGGGGGATTCTCCTTGATTTGGATTAGAGCCCCCCCCCCATAGCCTCTACATCACCACCCCCTCCCCCGGAGACCTGGTGGATCCTCAGTGGGGGGGAATGAGTGTGGATTTTGGAGTCAGAAAACCTGCATTTCAGCCCCAGCCCCGTCCATTACTGACCTGAGACGGGATGAGTCTCTCTAGGTCAGTGGCCGGCAAACAGTGGGTCCAGCAAGCCGCGGTTTACAGCTCTCTTGACTAATGAGTTTGCCGACCACTGTCCTAGTTCATAGGTCGAAGTTCAACTACTGAGACACAGTGTTCCTCTTTTAAAGGCTTAGGTCAGTGGTCGCAAACTCAGTCAACAGAGCGGCAAACTGTGGCTCGCGAGCCGCTGTTTGCCGGCCACTGCTCTAGGTCTTCATCCCATGTCCTCCCCGCAAAGGGGACCAGGCTGTCTTGGGCACCCGGGTTTGAAGAGAGCCAGACGGGAGGAAATGTGCTCTGATCTCGGCGTGCGGATCTGCCCGTCCCCTCCCTCCTCCTTCCCACCTTCTCGGGGCTCCGCTCCCTCCCTGCCTCCCTTTCCTCTCCCCTTTTCCCTCCTCCCTTCCCTCTCCCTACACCCACGGAATCGTCCCTGGCACAGCCACCGTCCGTCCATGCCCGGCCTCCCACGTAGAGGTCAGGCATCACATGTGTGTCTGTGCCCACGTATCTTTTCTCTCTCCTGGCGAAACCCTCAAGGTTAGCGCCCACTGACAGCCCCAGCTCCTCCGCTCGCTTGCGGGGGAAACCATCTCCATAGCAACCAGTTTGCGGCTTCGTCCTTCCTTCCCTCCTCCTTCCCCCAGGAGCCTGGCCCCTTCAGCATCCAGCCGCCCGAGCTGCCGCTGGTGTCTCCGGGACAGACAGCGGAGACCCTCTGCCCGGCGTTTCCCCTGGGACCCGCGCGCCATCTCACCTGGAAACAGAAGAAACCAGACGACTCGGGTCCCTCCCTCAAACGCCACCGGAAATGAAAGGACTCCGCCTTCTTTGCCAGGCAGGAAGGTTAAGGGAGGGACACAGGGCCAGCTCCATCTGGTCACTGGGAGTCACTGGCGAGGGCCCTCGCTTGAGAAGTGATTTGTGGGAAGTGGGGAGCCCCTTATAAGTAAGGGGAGAAGGTGCCACAGGAGAAGGGGATGGCGAGCGACCAGATTGTGGGCCAAGTTCAAGCCAGGTTTAAATACAGTGGTACCTCGAGATACGAGTTTCATTCGTTCTGTAACCTTGAGGCGTGGGAAACTATGAGACGCTCGAGTCACGGTAAACTGGTGGGTCGTGTGCAGCTGGCCGATCCGTGCGATGACTCCTATCTCAAATGTTGCTCGTATTTCAAAGCAAAAATCGCTTGCTCGACGGCTCGTATCTCAAAAATCTTGTATGTTAGGGCACTCGTATCTCGAGGTACCACTGTACTGTGGGCGGCTTTCGAGGCTCTGAGCAGAGGTGCCTTGTATGTGCAGGCCTCTCCGACAGAATGCCCAGGAATGCCCAGGAATGCCCAGGTGATGTGCATGCTGGGCACCCTCACCCGGTTTGGGCATAAGTATGTCCCTCACACTCCAGGGCATCTGTTTTTTTTGTGTGTGTGTGTTTTTAAAATATATTTTATTGATATTTTACAGAGAGGAAGGGAGAGGAATAGAGAGTTAGAAACATCAATGAGAGAGAGACATCGATCAGCCGCCTCCTGCACGCCCCCTACTGGAGATGTGCCCGCAACCAAGTACATGCCCTTGACCGGAATCGAACCTGGGACCTTTCAGTCCACAGGCTGACACTGAGCCAAACTGGTTTCAGCTTTTTTTTTTTTTTTAATATGTTTTTATTGATTTTTTACAGAGAGGATGGGAGAGGGAAAGAGAGAAACATCGATGAGAGAGGAACATCGATCACCTGCCTCTTGCACACCTCCTATTGGGGATGTGCCCGCAATCAAGGTAGATGCCCTTGACCGGAATCAAACCTGGGACCTTTCAGTCCACAGGCCGACGCTCTATCCACTGAGCCACACCAGTTAGGGCTAGAGCACATCTGGTTTTTGTTGCCCTCCGAATCTGGCAGCTGCCTACGTGTGGCCACGAAGGGACAGGATCTGGTGAGGTGCAAGGCCCAGCTCCCAACACGGGGTCTGTGGGCAGGAAGCACCACTTGGGCGGGACTGAGGTGCCAGCTGCTGGCGGGCTGAGGTGCTAACTCCCTCAGGCCCCGCCTCTCGGAAGGACCCCAGCGCGACACTCCTCTGGATGCCCCACCAGCTGCTCACAGCTCGCCCGGCAGCCAGGTCACAGGGCAGACGGCACGGGTGCCAGCCTGGAGCTCTGCGGCCTCAGGCAGCCCTCCCTCTCCAAATGGTCCCGTCCTCGTCCGGGCAACCTTCCTCCGGCCTCGACCCCGGTTTCGGCGTCAGGCAAAGCCCAGGGGAGAGGCTCTCGTTGCCAAATCCCCCTTTACAAAGACCGGAGCTCCCCTCCCTCTTCCTGGCGAAGGCTCTGAAGGATGGTCTGGCTCCCCCACGGTCGGCCAGCTGCCCGTTTTTCAAGAAGAGGAAGAGGGGACCGTTGCCAGGGTGATAGTCCCTGAAGGGCCTGGCTCATCCATCACCTGTGCGGCCAGGACAGAGAGCTGCCGCCACCGTGAGCAGCCACGGCTCTCACGAGTGAGAAGTAAACGTGGGATCGTCGGCACAGAGGCCGAGTGCGCCGGCAGTGGGGTTCGCAGTGGGAGCGGCTGGGAACAGGGCTGGAAAGGACCACAGGAGAGGCTCCACCCTCACGCTTGCACCAAACCGTCCTGACTGTTGTCTCCCGGCTCCTGGTCTCAGAAACGTTCATGCCAACGGGCCCTTTCAAAATCTCAGGCTGTGCAGTGCAGCCTCTACACCAGCGGTTCTCAACCTGTGGGTCTCGACCCCTTTGGGGGTCGAACGACCCTTTCACAGGGGTCGCCTAAGACCATCGGAAAATGCAGATATTGACATCACGATGCATAACAGTAGCAACATTTCACGGTTGGGGGTCACCACCCCATGAGGAACTGCATGCAAGGGTCGCGGCCTTAGGAAGGTTGAGAACCACTGCTCTACGCAGACCTGCCACGTCACAGAGCCAACGATGTGATGATCCACGACCCCGCCTCCCACCGGCACCACGACCCGAAGGCTGGTTCAAGTCTCTTCTCGAAAGTCTCTGCTCGGTCAGCCCCAGGCCCCAGCCCATGTGCCAAGCTTCGCTGTGACCTGCCTGACACGTCCCTCCTTCCTCAGAGACGGACTAGGCCTCGTTCCGATCGGTCTGGCCAACAAGAGTGCAGTGATCTCCTCTCAACCTCCCCACCCTGCACCCCAAACCACCAGCCCCTCTGAGATGGGGGCGGAGGTCAGAGTTCAAGGAGACCTTTTCCGCCATCGAGGGGCATCTGAAAATATAAAAACGAATCAACCAACGATGACCCTTCCAGCCAATCGCGGCTCGGCTACCCCGCAATTAAACGCACAGACCCGAAACACATATTTACATCTCATTAGCAGGAGTCAGATGCAACCGCGGCATTAAAATTAAGAAATTAGGCCCCATTATCCTGTCGGCGGCAGTCGGGGGAAGTTGTCAAGGGCTGCTTTATTCATTAGTTTGCACAGAAGTTCAGTGGCTCCCTAATCGCGAGCTATTTTTTATCCCCTCCTTCTCTTGCTTTAAAAAAAAGAAAAAAAAAGGTTGGCGATGTTTGGGTTTCTCTGCGGAGCGGCAGCCTGGGCGAGCTGGCGAGGCCCCAGAAAGGTCCCGGGGGGAGGGCTCACCTCCCTTCGGTGCTGAGTCATCAGGACCCAGCGGTGCCAGGCAGAGGGTACAGATTAGAGGGGTAGGTAGGTAGGTGTGGGAATCTGCTGCACTGCCCTCTCCTCTCCGATGCCCGGGTTCCTGTGGGTGGGGGTGAGGGAGGGAGAGGAGGAGGGTCTCCACTGACCCAGTGCACCTCCCAGGCTCACTGCCTTCACTGCCAGCCCCACGGGGCTGGGGTCCACTGAGAACACAGGCTCCTCCTCTTGTCCCTGCAGCTGTCACCAGCCCCAGCTCGCCGGCCTGTCTCTGTCTGGCCAGGGCGGGCAATTTGTGAATGCCGGTCCAGTGAATGAATGAAAATGTTCTTTACTGCCGGTGAGAGGATATTCTGGGCCTGGGGCTGGGCCCAGGTGGAGGGGTCTTGAGCTCGGAGGTGCGGGCACAGCCCTGGCCTGCATCAGAGAGAGAGGCTTCGCCTGGCAGGCCGTCCGTCCTCTCTGGAAGCTGCTGCCCCGCTCCCGTCCCCGCATCCTTTGTCCCGGACTCCTGACCCGCTGGGGAGCCTGGCACAACCCACCGGCCTCACCACGGTCCTCCTTCGCTTCCAGGTGCGGACGCCCGCTGTTGGCCTGTGAGCCGCTGCCTCCCGAACCTGCGTTTTGCGATGGCTTTCCTCCGCCTTCCCCGCCAGCGGTCCCGCCTCTGCCGCCGTCTCGCAGGCCAGCGCTGACCTACATTCTCCCAGGCACCGCCGTCCACGTCCGTCCGTCCGCGAGGCTGCCAACATGTCAAGTGGTGTTTGGCGAGACGGCTCCGCTGTGGCCTGGATGGCCGGCCCCTCCGGTTGGCAGCTTTCCCAGGTCCAGCGTCTTCCCCACTCCCCTGGGCTGGGCCTCCAGGGCCTGGGAGGCCGGAGGGGGTGGGGGGTGAGGGAGGGGGTGGTAGAAGAGGAAAGGCCTCCCCCAGAGGCGTCAGAGGGGGAGGGGGAGGGGGTAATGGTCAGGGACAAGGCTGGCAGTTTGGCAGGCATGGGGGTAGGGGAGGGAAGGGGGCGTGCCCTCTAGTGGGAGGGTTCTCAGGCTGATCTCTGTGGTCAGTGGGAAGTGGCCTGTCTGTCTGGGCCAGTGGTTCTCAACCTTCCTAACGCCACGTCC
>PVJN01015679.1:0-43906 GCA_004026805.1 Lasiurus borealis | reverse complement strand
CTTCCCCAGGCCCCGCCTCTCAGCAGGGGTTGGGGTATGGAGTGGTGAGGGGGCTCAGCAGGCCTTGTGGGGGCGGCTGGGGCTCAGCCTGGGAGGGTGTTCGCCCCAAACTTCCCCTGCGAGGCAGTTGGGCGTGGGGGAGCGCCGGCTTCCAGGCCGCCCCGTGCTGTCGCCTCTGCCGCTTGCTACTGGGGAGGTGGATAAAAATAAGTGACGTGGCTAGAGTGTCGGCCTGCGGACTGAAAGGTCCCGGGTTCGATTCCAGTCGGGGGCATGTACCTTGCTTGCGGGCACATCTTCAGCGGGGGGCGTGCAGGAGGCGGCTGATCGATGTCTCTCTCTCATCGATGTTTCTGACTTTCTATCCCTCTCCCTTTCTGTGAAAACTCAATAAAATATATTTAAAAATAATAATAATAAGTGACCGCCAGGGAGATGTGCGAACAAATAACTGCCGAGGGCAAGTGTTCGCACCCAGAGGAGCCGCGGCTGCTGAGGCCGGGCCCGGGCCCGGTCAGACTGCGGCTTTCTACCGTGAAGAGCCGGTGACCAGCATCCCTGCCTGGGCCTCGCCTCTGGCTGGTGCTCCCGGCAGCTTGCGATTCAAACGGCCAACTGGGCAGGGGCGGCCGGCGCTTCCTCGGGGATGTTACCAGCAGTCAGTCTCGGGCTGCAGAGGAAGGAGGATGCCCAGCATCTCCCCAACTTTCTGGGACCCCAAGGCTTCCTCCTGCCCCCTTCACTGGGCAGGGCCTCCCGCCCAGCACAGATGCCAAGCTGAGAGTCCTTCTCTCTGGGGTCCCCTGAGGTCGCACGGGACTTGCTGACTTTTCTGCAGGTCATCACTGTAGAGGTTGGGGGGTGCTCACTGGTGATTCTGGAGGCGCTCTGAGTTCTGAGTGCCCTGCCTGGGCTGCAGGGAGCCCCTCCACGCTGGGGCCGGGACCCCCTCACCCTGGGACCCGGTGGGACACCCGGCACTAGGATAAAAGTGATCCCACGGTCAGGGCTGGGGCCCGGAGGACTGGGTGGGGGGGGTGGGCAGGGGTGACAGAGGGAGCGGTTCCCAGTGCCTTTGCTCTGTGTTCCCAGGAGGAAGCAGCCCCCCTGAAGTCAGAGGAGCTCGGACATCTCTGTGTTGAGGGGAAGCATGCTCCCCCTCTTTCCTGATCCCAGAGGCACATTAAAAGGACTCGGGGCTCTAGGTAGCTGGCTTGGTAGTGGGGAGACTACCAAGGGCACAGTGCACCCTCCTCTGATTTGGAGTTTGACCAGTTGCCTAAATGGCCTCGACTCCAGGGGCTTGTCTTGGATGAGGTCAGCAGGCGGTGCTGCTGGGGGAAGGGGTGCTTCTGGGGGAGGGGTGCTCCTGGGGGGAGGGGTACTGCTGGGGGGAGGGGTATGGAGAGGGAGCTGGGCGGCGGCCCACCCATCCTGCTCTGGCCAGCAGCATCCACTCTGGTTGCCTGACCCTCCGGGCCCCATCAGCCGGGGGGCCCCACTCCAGCCAGGCCCCCCTCCGTGGTCACCTGGGTCTAGAGAGCCACTGGAGTGTGGCAGCCACTACACACAGCTGGATAGGAAGTCACATCCCCAGAACTTCTCCCCGGAGAAGGGTTATTCTCTGGGCGCCCCGCAGGGAGCCAGGGGTGCAGGCCAGCTACCAGCAGAGCCCTCTTGGAATGCAGCTCCGAGGCCCCCAAAGGCCCAACGCCCTCCCCAGAGCCCCGGGCAGGGCGGCCGGATGGAGCTCGGAGCCCGGAGCCAGGCCGGGCCACCTGCCTCCTGAGGCCCAGCTGGGCCTCCACCCGGCCTGGGCCTGGGCCGGCACCTGCCCTCCCGGGCGTGGCTGCTGAGAGCGCGGAGCCCGGCCCCAGCTGTCAGGAATGATCTGGAAGAGGCCTCTCCTCCCGGAAGAGGTAGACATGCAGGGCCAGCGTCACACAGGAAGCTTCTGCAGGCCGGGGTGGCAGCTCCGCCTCTGTCAGTCTGGGGCGGCCAGCTGGTCACCCCGACTCTGTGCCCCAGCCTTCTCACTGGTTTAAAAAGAAGCGGGGCGGGGGGGGGGGGTGAGCACCCGGTTACCCTCCTTCCGGCAGGCCTCGCCCTGCTGCCTCCCCACCTGAGACGGCCCCGCCCACCCCGCCCAGGCAGAGGCAGGGGGCCTGGCCGGTGACCGACATGCCCGGAGCGGCCAGGCCAGCACAGTGCTGGGCACATGGGTGCCGGGAAGGGCATGGCGCTTCACAGGAGGACAGAAAGAACTAGAACAGCTTTGGTTGTAGCCAAGGGAAGGAACCCCCTGAAAATCTGGCCCCCGGATGCTGCCCTCCGCTCCCTGCGGTCTCGGCAGGTGCTTTCCCGCCCAGGCCCCCATTTCCTGCCTGTCCATCCGTCTCTGCCGCCCTGACCACGCGGTGCTGCCGCCGAGAGGGGACCCGTGTGCGTCTTTGCTGCTGGGCAGCTGCTGGCAGGCTTGCTGCGATGCTTCCCTCACTGTCCCCCCAACATCCACACCCTACCCCCCGAGACTGGTCTCTAAAAGCCACCGCAGCTGTGGGGTATTTAGGCGCCAGTGCTAAAGCACCCATTTTAAAGACATTAGGCCAGAGGGAATTTGGGGCCCAGGGGCTGAGTCTGTGAGGTGGCCTCGAGGCCAGACCCCTCCCCCACCCCCGGCTGGTGGTCACCCCTGGAGCCCATCGCTCTGTGGATGGCTGCATCAGACCCTCCAGAGCATTCCAGACCATCCTGGGGAAAGAAAGCAGCTGTAGCAGGTGCTGTGAGATGGATGCTTTAAAAAGGGGGCGGGGTGGGGGGCTGGGCTTCCTGGAACCCACGGCCAGGCCTCCTGCGGGTGCCAGGTTAAGCAGCGGCCCTGGAAGTCAGGGGAGCCGGGGCAGGTCTGGATCTGCTGTTTCTCAACCCTGGGATGAGTGGAGGGGTTGTGTGGGGCTGTTCCAGAAGCTTCTTCAGACCCTGAAGGGCTGTCAGGTGGGAGGGGCAGGGGACTCTGAAGCATCAGCAAACATCAGGGAGTGGGAATTAGATCATAGGGCTCCTCAGGGCTCCACGTTTTTAACCGACAGTTCAGACCGCGCACTGCAGGTGTGGGCCCCCGGGAAGGGGTGAGCTCCCGTCACTGGAGGACAGGGGGGCGGCCAGCGAGAGCAGGAGGCTGTCCGTCGGGGACTGAAGAGGGGCTTGTATGTCACAGAGCAGAGGCCCGGGCCCCTCCTAACCCCCCTGCAGAGCCAGCTGGCTGCTGGCTTAGGAAACGAAGAGGTTTTTGAAACTGTGTTTTGTTTCCTTCTGAGTTGAGTTGGATGCTGGAAAAGTCTGGTCCCCAAAAGACAGAATACTTCAAATAAAACATTTGACCTGGAAAAGGGGCCCCAGGGGAGCGCAGCTTCCTGCAGCCGCCAGGTACCCTGAGTGAGCAGAGGTGTGGTCACCCCGAGCTGGGAGAGGGGGAGGGGGAGTGGCTGGGGTCGTGCCTCCTCCCCCTGGAACACTCAGCACCGTTCACAGCACACACTGGTGGGGGCGCCTCCAGACTACCGCCAGCCAGACTACCGCCCCCCGCCCAGGCCTGCTCCTGCCCTCGGCCCCAGACCCTCGCTCCTTATTGGTTGCTGGGGCCACAGGCTTCTCCCTGGCGCTGCGCCCCGTGTTTGCCTGAGGTGATGGCACGTGGTTTAGTTAACTTGCCGAGGAGTGAGGGGAGGGGCCTCCCGGTTTTAGTTCTGACGTGTGAGCTGGGCGAGTGGGAGTCGTGGGGGACAGAGGCCACGGGGTGCCGGGGGTGTTCCCTGTCTTGTCTCCAGCCCCGTCATAGAGGAGAACTGCCGCTTGGCACACCTTCCCTCTCTCCTGTGCCCCTGGCGCCCTCCGTCCAGTCCCCGGTACCGGAGGCCTGTGGCCCTTGGCTGCTCTGAAGGTCAAGTGGCCTCGTCAATGTTTGGTCGCCCCACCCCAGGGCCAAGGCCAGGCGGGTGGGACTCGGAGACCAGCAGGTGCCGGCTGCAGAGCACCAGGATGCCCGCTGGGTGCGAGGTTGCAGGACTGGCTGGCTTGGCCCAGGGGGAAACCGAGTCAAACGGAATAAAATCGCCAAAACACAAAGACCAGCCCACGCCAGTCCCGACCCACACCTGAGAGATGCCGAGCGGTAAATGGACTCCTGCCGTCTCCCAGGGGGGTCTTCTCTCTGACGCCCCTGACTCGCCCTTGACTGACCTTGGGAAGGGCTGAGCGCAGGGTGAACCCGCACATCTGGCGCTCCAGTGGGCAGGGGCGTGGGGCTCAGCCGCCCTCCGCAGGGCACGGGCCTCCTGGGCTGGCGAGGCAGGCCCTACTCGGCGGGCAGAGCTGGCAGGGACTCCCACCGGCCCCTGGCAACTCTGCAGTTTCCCAGCTCCGAACACAAACAGAGGGAGACACAAAGCAGAGCCCCGCGCGGGCCAGGCCCCACGGAGCGCTGGCATCCAGGTGGGGGTGCTGGGCACTGCCCCTCACCGAATGCGTATGACCCGTTCCTTTTCCAGGCACGGCTGGAAAGCGGGCGGGGCTCAGGCCCCCCTCAGCTGCGCCCACAAAAGGCTCCTGCTCAGACTGGCGGTGCCTGTGGTGCTCACCAGGGGACGGGCGCCCGGGAGCAAGGGCTGGGGGGCGGGGGGCAGGGGGTGGGGGGCTGTGCATTCCTGGAGCTGCTCCCGGAGAGCCTTTCAAAGCCCCGGCTCCCGAGGTCTCCTCGGAGCAGAGCGGAGCGGCACCGGCTGGTCTGTGCGCATTCCGAGACCACCACTCCCCCTGCTCCCCTCACCACCCACCCGTGGCCCGCTGCATCCTCAGGAAGGAAAACGCAGGCCCTGGGCAGATACGGCGGCGGGTGTGCTGGTTTCCCATGTGCGGCTCACAGGTCCCCTAACGCAGACTTCCAGGCCAGCCGGCCAGTCCACAGCTCCCCAGAGGGCAGGGGCTGTGTGGGGTCCCCGTTCCCTCCTGGTTCTGGAAGCCACTCTTAGGGGCCTGGTCGTCTTCCAGAAAGCTCTCCCCGTGCGTGCACGCCGCCCTGGCAGGACAGGCAGAGGGCAGCTGGGTGGAGCGCTGTGCTGGGAGCCTGGGCCGTGGGGACTTGCCACAGGCCGGGCCCCTCCTCCTGGCACCGTCAGGCTCTGGCCTCTGCGGTGTTCAGCCGTCAGCGCCTGCAGCGAGGCTCTTCTCCCCCCCACCCCACCCCACCCCCCGGCCGTTTCCTCGTCGGTGAAACTGTGGGACCAGCCCTTCGGGGTTCTCCCTGGGTAGGCATCATCCTGAGCTCTCAAAGGCGGCAGGTTCGAGTCCCGGTCAAGGGCACATACCTGGGTTGCAGGTTCAATCCCTGGCTCTGGCCGGGATGCGTGCAGGAGGCAGCCAATTGATGTGTCCTCCAACATTGATAGTTCTCTCTCTCTCTCTCTCCCTCCCTCTCTCTCTCTCTCTCTCTCTCTCCTCTCCCTCTCTCCCCTTCCCTTCCCCACAACCCCTCCCCTCTCTAAAAAGCCATGGAAAAACTAGCCTCAGGTGAGGATTAACAACAGCAGCGAGTGTAGGACCAGCAAGCAGGCAGGAGGTGGTTCTGGGTTTTCCTGGGCAGCCGGTCAGAACCATGGCCCAGGAGCCGACAGCTTGAGGGGCGGCCATGGCAACCCTTGGGGCTCCTGTGGGCACAGAGCCGTTCTCCCCTGGGGCTGCTCCCTGGGGCCGCCTCCCTGCTGGGCAGCATCAAGCTTGGGGGTGCAGAGACCACCAGGCCCCGCCCCCCACCCCAGGCAGGCACAGCAAAGCCTCATGGGAGCAGAAATGGAGGGGAGCACCTGGATGAATCAGGCCCTACT
Source organism: Lasiurus borealis (assembly GCA_004026805.1). NCBI lineage: Eukaryota > Metazoa > Chordata > Mammalia > Chiroptera > Vespertilionidae > Lasiurus > Lasiurus borealis. The sequence continues at coordinate 38,027 of PVJN01015679.1, read as the reverse complement.
GCACAGCACAGTGTGAAAGCAGTTTTCAACCGAAGACATGGGACGCGGTGGTTTCAGTCCTTGCCCCGTTCGGTAATAGAACCAACGGGCCGCGCCTTTGTCCTCAGGTGGATCTGTTTGAAGGACCTCCCGACAGCCCTGCCCTGATCCCCACTCCTCCCCCCACTCCCCTGCAGTGGTGTGAGGGCGTCATTTGCACCCCAGGGTGGGACAGAAGGATCTTCAAGGGCTCCTGTCCCACCCCTGACACGGGACTTTCTCCTCTGCCCTGGCCCTGCCAGGCCCGCAGCCTCTGCCCACCGAGCACACGGGCCGGCTCTGCCGCAGCGAGGCAGCCTGCCCGGAGCAGGGCCCGCGAGGGAGCACTCTGCACAGCAGCCAGGCCGCCCGGCAAGCACAGGGAGGTGCTCCTCCATCCTGCGCGGAGTGTTTGCTTCCGGAGCCTCGTGCCTGGAAAAGCAGCCGCCAGAGAGAGAGAGAGAGAGAGAGAGAGAGAGAGAGAGAGAGAGAGAGAGAGAGAGAGAGAGAGAGAGAGAGACCAGCCAGAGCTGAGCCGCGTGGCTCGGCTTTGGGAAGGGTGCTTTCATGCGCAATGCCATCTCCCTGTCTCCTGCACCTCGAGGGCAAGCAGTGGCCCCTGACACGGCCTTGAGCCCCGAGGGCTGACTGGCACTTGGGCACAGCACAGGGGTGTTGGGGGGATCTAAAACCTCCCAAAGGGGCGTTTGTCCTGCGGCCCCGATGTTGGCCTGAGCCCCGGCTGGTGCAGGAAGCCTGGGCCCGACAGCCCGCGGGCGTGGATGGGCGGCCTGGGCACGCGGCCACAATCATCTCACACAAAGACACGAGTGGGGAAGGTGCTAATTGTCCTCCAACCGGCCCAGTCCATTTTGTCTGGTTTGAAATAACAGGTTTAATTTAATCCCTCATTTCCAATTTGGTGCCGCACCGAGAGCTTAATGTACAAAAGGCCTGATGATGGTAATTACAGGCGACGCCGGGAGGCCGGCTCCGCTTGTGTCTGGAGAAAGGGACCAACAGCCGCCTCCTCCGTGGCTCCCCCTTCTCGGGGGCGGCCCACCCCCCGCCGCCTCCTCACCCCCAGGGGCCCCAGGAAGGCAGGGTGGCGGCAGGTGGGAGCTTTTTGCACCTCCTCCCCAGAGCAGAAAGGGAGGTTCTAGCCCAGCTCTGCGCTTTCCCTGCAGACACACCTCTGACAGACCTTAGAGGTGAGCCGGGGAACTGCCGGCAGCGTGGGTGCCCGGCACAGAGCGGTCACCTGGCTGCAGTAGGATTCTCCCTGGGTCCCGCGCTTTGGAGGGCGGGACTGCTTCGTGCCCTCCTTTGTGTCCCCAGCACGTGGCTGGGGTCCGGGCAGCCATTCCGTTGTCATGGGGATCTTGGTACAGGGAGGGCAGGTGATGTGGTAATGCCTGTCAGTCGTTGAAATGAGGGCTGGGAGGGGCGTGGTGTGCTCCAGGTAGCGCTGCCTGGGAGCCGGTGGGACCTGGCCCTGGGTGGATCAGTCGTCAGGGCCGTGGGCAGATGGACTGGAATAGGTGGCGCCCCAGTGGGGGGCCCAGGCTGGGACTGGCTGAGGTTGGGGAGTGGAAGGGGGTAGAGGCCTCATCCCCCAGATACTCCTGGGCTGTCTGAACCAAGGAGTTCACACTCCTGGGCTGTCTGAACCAAGGAGTTCACACTGGGAGGAAGTTGGATAGAGCTAGTGGTGAGAATAGTTCAATGCCAGCCTCCGGGATCAGGCCTTTGATCTTTGGAGAAGAGGGGAGACGGGGCCTGTAGAATTGGGGGAAAATGTCTGGGTTCTCCAGGGAAGGCCTCTCACACAGCAGAGGGGCTTGGGTGTGAGTCAGTCCTGACGTCCGGGGCGCCCAGGTCCCAGCCCTCTCTGGCCCACCCGCCGGCACCGCTGGCCCCGAGCAGCGGCCAGACCCAGCCGGAGCTTGTTCTGGTGGATTCGCCGTGTAACTGGTTCCTGAGCTGCGCTTGCCTCTCAGGGGCACTGGGAGGGGCCCAGTCTCCTTCCCTTGCCCGGCCCTCGAAGGCAGCCCCTGGCAGTCTGCGATGTCTCCCGGGGCAGCTCCAGCTTGCGGCATTAACCCCGCTAACCTGGTTCCTTAGGAAGCTTCGGGGTCACCAGAAAGGGCAGCCTGTTTCTAGCCCGGCGTGCGAGTTCGGGCCTGGGCAGGACACCCCAGCCCACGGGAGCCTGGGAACAGGAGACCCCCTGGCTCCTGGCTGCCCGGCGCTGAGGGTGATGGGCAGACCGACCCTTCTCCTGGTTCCCCGGCCACTTGTGGGAAGGCAGTACCCCATGGTAAGCTGCACCCAGATCCAGCAGCTGGCCCCGATCTAAGGAAAATGCCCAGCACAGGGACTGATGGCCTTGTCGCCACTCCAGCAGTGGAGTGAGGGGAGCAGGTCATAGCTGTTGAGGTTGGCGGCCTCTGTCCCAGCGAGGGAGGGAGGGGGCAGGTCATAGCTGCTGAGGTTGGTGGCCTCTGTCTCACTCTCGCTGGGCCAGGGCCCTGCTCATCCTGGGACCACGTCTTCTTGGTCCGCTTGGTGGCCAACAGGACATCCCCCTCCCCCCAGTCCTTTGGCACCTGTAGCCATCCCAGGCCTCCAAACCACAGCCTGGCTGAGGGCACAGAAGAGGGCAGGGCGCCCTCCCAGTCTTGAGCAGGCCTCCGGGATGCTCCGGACAAGCATCCTGAGCGGAGCAAACCTGTCCCTGGAGCGACTTCTCAGCCACGCGCGGCCTGGGGAGCCGGCCAGGGGCTGGAGAATGAAAGGGAACACGCAGCAGGACAGCTGCCCATCTGCAGCCGCTCAGCTGTAACTGGGTTAGAGCCGCGGCTCAGGGCTTGTCTCTTAAAGCAGCAGGAGCCAGAAGCAGCAGGGGCCGTGGCGGCAGGCTGGGGAGATGCAGGCCTCAGGTCCCGGGCAGCCCTGGGCTGGCCAGCAGCTCTGCACGCATTGGCTGTGACCCTGGGCCAGACCCTGGGCCTCTCTGAACCTTGTCCTTGACTCTAAAGAGGCGGCCGTGTGAACGGGTCCAGCGGAGTGTGACCTACATCATAGTCTCTTCTGGCAGCCAAGTCACCCCAGAGGCCGCTTCCCGGCTTGCCAAGGGGGGTGTCCCCCCACCACCCCCTCGCCAGGCACGTGCCGTGTGTCTCCCTGCTGCCTCGTAGAGCGAGCCCCTCAAAAAAGGGGGTGTGCGTTCAGCACTTTGGAGGCCCTGAGAGAGCCATGCCTCGGGGGATGTGATGGGGCTCCTTCTATCATCCTTGTGGCTGCTGCTGGCTGCCAGCACCCAGACCCCTCCCGCCCGCGCCTCTCTGCTGGGTGAGTGGGAACGTTCTAGAGCGGCTCCAGCTAATAACCGCCCGGAAGACAGAGGCAGGAGCTCATTAGGCTTCACATACTGTTGCCTGCGGCCTGGGCAGGTGGCCTCCGACTCTCCCGCCTGCCCTGCCAGGTTGGGAAGCGAGAGGGTCGGCTCGAAGCTTTTCTCTAAAGGACCAGAGTGGGGGAGCACCCCGGAGGAGCTGGATGTGCTTGCTCACCCCACCCTACCCCACCCCACTCCACCTCTGGGCTCCTCCCAGACGGATTTCAGGCAGCGAGGAGCTGGCTGTGTGCCTCTCGCCTGCAGTGGAGGGAGGAACCCTGGTGCCTGCGGAGAGCTCACCGTCTCAGGCTCTTTCTCCTTAGCAATAGAAGCAGCCTTGGGCCAGGTGCCGCGCCCCTGTGAAAGTCCTCCGGGGCCCCCAGGTGAGCTCAATGAACCAGCGTCGGCACTGAGAACCGTGCCTGGTGTCATCAGCCCTGCGAAGGCAGCTGCTATGCCACTGCTCATGGTCTCCCGCCGGGAAGCCCCAGTCCGTGCTGGCCGTTGGTCACCCCGCCCCCCACTTTGGGGGCAGGTGTCCGTTGGTACGAACAGGACAGCCCACTGGGTCGGAACAGACCGGGCCGCTCCCGATGCCTCGCTCCCGGTGTGAAGTGTTCAGATGAACAGTGTGAAACGGGCTCTATTTCTCATGCAAAAGCGGCTGAAGGTCGGCAGCTCCTTCCGGTTCAGGTGGCTGCTTTGGCCATCGCGACCCCTCCCTCCCGCCCCCAGCCCAGGAGAACTTGAGCTCCTTCCGTGCCCAGCCCGTGCAGACACACGTCTGCCCCCAAGGAACTGGCTGAAACGCATGGATGGGAGCCCCAGGCTGACTCTCTGTCTGTCTGTCTGTCCCTCTGATGCCCACAGGCCCTGATCCTGCACCAGCTGCGCCGCTACAGCCTGGCCGAGAAGATTCTCCGGGACGCGGTGCAGGTGAACTCCACGGCCCACGAGGTCTGGAACGGGCTGGGCGAGGTCCTCCAGGCTCAGGGCAATGACACGGCCGCCACTGAGTGCTTCCTCATGGCCCTGGAGCTGGAGGCCAGCAGCCCCGCCGTACCCTTCACCATCATCCCCCGGGTGCTCTGAGCGGGCGCCCGGCAGCCACCAGAGGAGGCCCCGCCCGCCCGGGGCGGCCCGAGGGGACACGTCTGCCGCCCGAGGCCGCAGCGATCTGACCGGACGACCCCGCATCACCGCTCCCCCGCGTGCCCGCCCGTAGCCTCGGCGGAATCTACTGACATCGCCCCACGTGGATCACGTGCCATATGTGGTTAGCTGACATCTGAGTTTTAAGGAACGCGGTTATGGAAATAACCCGCACGTGTAGAAGAACACACGCAGAGCGAGAATTCGGCGGCAGAACAGGTTATTTTTATCGGCGCTGTAAAGAAAGCTGTTCTCTCCTCCTCGCCACCCTGCCCCGCCCCCGGCCCAGACACCAAATGTGAATCTTCTTCTCCCACCTCAGTGCTAGGCCAAGCCAGGACTCCGGCCAACAATCTCTCGGTTGTGTTGTCGATAAGTGTACCATGTGATGAAATGACCGTCCTCACGTAGAACAAAGCCCGAGTCCGAGAATATTTATATTTTGCCAATATATGCCTGTTACAAAGGAAGGAAATATGAGTTATTTAAGTTTAACTTTTTTATGTGAATTCAGAGTTTATTTATCAATGGAAAGATGTACAAAGAAGCTTTCAAATGGAGTATTTACCGACATTCCTTATACATGACAGACACTTGGCTAAATGGGAAGATGATGTTAATAATAAAATGATTTTTAAATGGACCCATTGCCATTGCCTTTGTCATTAGCGAAAGCGCACGGAAGCTTAAGGCTCAGTTCCTATCTGCACCTGGGGGCCACCCTGATTTTAGTGTGGGAATTCACCTTTCCCAACTCCCCCCACTTGTCTGGGATGGGAGCACGTGACTCAGGCCTGGCCAATCAACCTCCGGCGTTCACAGCCACCCAGGATCGGGAATGAGCACGTGACCTGAAGTGGTCCAATCACAGTGGGAGCTGCAACGAGAAGCGCTCACTGTCCTGCTGGATTTGAATTACACCTGAGCGGAGAAGCTAGAATTGCAGCAGCCCTCCAGCCACCATGGAGGGAAGGGAGTGGAGGAGGGAGGAGGGGAGGGAGTAGAAGTCTTGGGGCCAAACGTGAAGCCAGGCAGTGAATTAAACAGAGTAGATAGCGAAGACCAAGAACCAGAAACAACAGAGCAGGTGGGCACCCCAGTCTCAGCACTGACCTTCCAGGTGGCATCTGGGACCCCATACATCATGGAGTTTGCACCCTGAGACAAGAAAGCAGGTGCTCAGTGGGGCAGTAACTCACCTACTGGAGGGTCGATCCCGGCCCTGCCATCCTATACAGAGGTTCAGGGCAAGCAAAGCCAGCCGAGGTCAGGACCTGGAAAGCAGGATCCAGGGGGTCCGTGCAGGTAGAGCCAGTGAACCTTGGGGTTCTCCTTCCAAGGCTCCCGCCTCTCAGGCAACTAGAGAACAAGCTGAGGGTGAGGGCAGAGGGGAGTTAGAGAAGACCAGGGAGGGAAGGAGGGAGGAAGAAGAGGAGGGGAGAGAGGAGCCCCAAAGAAGAGGCCAGCCTCCCAGCAGAGAAGGACCTTGGGCACAGGCCTGGAGGGGGCGGGTATGGGTCCCAGGCTCACTCTCCGGCCTGGGGAAGGGTGAGAGCTTGGGATCCCCACCCCCAACCCCAGGTGGGACCCAGGTCTCCGTACCCTGTGCTCCGTACCTGTCTTCGTGGCCTAGAGGACATGCAGTCAGCCTCAGATGCCCACAGGAAGTCCAGCCCTTAACCAGGCACCTTCTCCACCTTCTCTCTGTCCACCCTCCACGCTGTCCATGTGGGGCACCAGCCAGGGCCCCAGCCCCATGGCCCTTCCCCAGCTCACCCAGCAGGGCGCGTACTGGTTAGAGTGGACAGTACGCCACGCCTGAAGGTCAGTCCATGCCCGCTGGCTCCTCTTCCACACCTCCCCGCCCACCCCATCCCCCGTCCCCCAGGGAGTCCTCTCACTGCCCAGCTCCCTCTTTTCTTCTCTCCCCTTGCTCCCCCTCCCGCCTCCTCTCCCCACCCTTCTCATGGCCCGCAGAGTAGGCTTGTCCAATTCAGGGGCCAATAGCGTTGGAGAATTGTGACTGGCGCTCTCAGGCCTTGTGCACGGTGGTCGCCTGGTGACCACCCAGCAGCTCTTTGCATGCCTTGCACCTGTTCCTTCTTCCCCACCCCCTCTGTTCCCTCTCCCTACCTTTACTCGAATAGCACCTCCACACTTGACTGGAAGCCCCTGAGAGCCTTGTGGGTCCCGTCTTGGGGAGTCAGGCTGAGTAGCAGGCCATACTGAACCGGAGGACTCCACATGCACCACACACACACACACATACATACACACACACATGCACACACATACATACACAACACACACACACACACACACACACACACACACACACGTGACAGGCCAGGCTCAGAGGCTGACCCTGTCCTGTTCCTGCCACCAGCCTCCCACTCCTCCCACTCTCTGTCACTCACTTCCTACTGCCCCACCCCCACTGCAGCCAGATGGGACCAGGAAAGGGACTTCCTGTGAGTGTCTCAGACCGGCGGAGACCTCCTCTGGAAGGTCTTTGGGGGCCAGGCTGAGGCCCCCTCCTCCAGGCCGTACGCTGGGACACCCGGTCCAGCTCTGCACCTGCCTGAGGGCAGTCCCTGATGGAGTCGCCATCCCTCTCTGCATCTCGGGGTCCTATGAGGACAGGCATCCCGGCCCAGCCCGCCTTCCGGACTGAGACTGAGTCAGCAGGCGGCTGGAGGGATCCTGGGGTGCAGCCAGGGACCACAACCCCACGGGGCCACCATGAGTGGCCTCAGAGCCAGGCTGCAGCAGGTCCCCCTGGAGGCTCGGGCTGAGGGGGGGTCCCTGCAGGAGGTGGCAGGCAGGTGGCAGGGCGCCTTCCGCAGGTCTGCCTGGAGCCAGGAGCTCCAGAGGGGGGTCTGGGCTGCCCACAGCCTCCCCGGCCCTGCCTGCCTCCCCCCTCTTCTGCTGGGTGACCCCTAACCCCTGAGGACAATAGGGCTTCCTGGTGACCGCTGCGCTGTGGGTCACACGGCTCTGGCTGGTCACGTCGCCTCCAGTGAGAACGGGCCTCCAGCTCTGTCTGTCGGTGGGGGTGGCACCTCCAGGGCTGTGGGCATGTTGGTGCCTGGGCTGCGGGTGCCCTGCAAGGTCACGCTTCTTCCTTCTGCCCCGCACAGGGCGAGGGGTGAGGGCCAGGGGCACACACCGGCTCTGGCGCAGGGCAGCGGGGCAGGAGGGGACGCGCTGGCTCTCCTCCCTCTGCCCACGGGGCGGCTCCCTGCACTTCACCGCTGCCTCCTGCGGGCCCCTCACGTGGAGGAGGGGTGAGGGCCTCGGCGGGCCTGCCCATCCACAGGGCCAGCTGGCGGCCTCTCCTGTCCTTTGCCTTCTGGGCCTCAGAGGGCTGTCCGCAGGCCCTGAGTCCAGGAGGGCGGTGAGCTACGGCTGAACCCCACCCGCTGTGGGTGGCTCACATCTGGCTGTGTGGCCAGCTGGCTGGGGTTTGAATCTGGGCCCGGATGCCCACTCTCGGAGGCGTTTCAGGGGACTCACTAGTTCTGAGCCTCGGTTTCCCCACCTGTCAAATGGACACACGAAAGTGGCTGCAGAGATTCAGAGCCGGTAAGACACAAGAAGCGCGTGCTCAGCAGGGGCGCCTGTTCTGGCGGTCCTTGGCTCCCTGGTGTTGATAATGACCTTCAGGCCAGAGCCAAGCCTTACCCTCCCTCGCAGCACCCAGAAAGGTTCAGCCCAGGAAGGTGGACCCCTCCCCCACTCCTGAATGCCCCCGAGGCTTCCTGGGCACCCTGACTGGTGCGGAGCCCAGCAGTAACTGGGCCTTCCTCCTTATGGGGGTGACCCTGTGTCGATCCCCTCCTGTGGCCAGACAGGGGCTGGGGGACAGCAGCAGAGGTGGAAATAAGTCATGGCCAGGGGGGTGGAAACCCTGGAGAAGTTCAGAGTGGTGATTGGAGACAACCATAGGTCGGAAGAGCATTCTCGAAGCTGCAGACAGGAAACACGTTGTCCTCTCCGAGTTGTTGTTGTGTTTGTTACTATGGTTGTTCAAAGGCAACTAAGTCAGTATTGACAAATATTCTTATTTAGTCAACAGCAGCCTTCAAAATAATAACATTAAATCAGAAAAATTATTAATAGCCCTTGTGTGCAAATGAAGCTCGTTTACCCACAGCTCTGCCTTTTTTTTTTTTTAATATGTTTTTATTTCAGAGAGAGGAAGGGAGAAAGAGATAGAAACATCAACAATGAGAGAGAGTCATTGATCAGCTGCCTCCTGCACACCCCACACTGGGAATCAAGCCCACAACCCAGGCATGTGCCCTGAGTGGGAATCGAACCGTGACCTCCTGGTTCATAGGTCGACGCTCAACCGCTGAGCCCTGCCAGCAGAGCCACAACTCTGCCTTTAAAACAAAAAATCAGCAGCATTTTCTTTTCTTTTGTGACCACAGCATCCACACCCACTGTGTTAGTTTCCCGTGGCTGCTGTAGCAAATTGCCACAATCCTCGTGGCTGAAAACCACACACCCCTGTTAGCCTGGGGTGGGGACCGGGATTCTGACAGGTCTCAGAAGGTGTCAGAGGCCTGGGTTTCTTCGGGGAGGGTTTCAAGGGAGAACCTGGTCGTGGCCTTCTCCAGCTTTGAGGGGTTACCCACGTTCCTCAGCTCTTGGCCCCTCCCTCCACCCTCAAAGCCCTCAACGAGTCATCTGACCTTGACCCTCCCTGTCGCATCTCCCTCTCCAGCGCTGGCTCCTGCCTCCCCTGTTCACGTGGAAGGACCCCGTGGCCAGAGCACAGCCGGTCGGTGTGAATCTCTAGATTCTGTGCGGTCGCTCCGCGCAGAGGGCACTCATTAGCAGCAGTGAGGGCTGCGGGCTGCCCTCCCACAAGCTCCCCTCGCCAGCTGGTGCCCAGGGCGTGCACGGCGCGGACAGATGGTACCATCAGCAGGGACGCCGTCTGGGCCGGGCGGGGTCCTAGCTCTCTGGCATCTCGGGCATGAGAAGCACCCCCTCTGGAAGGCCCTCTGGAGCTGATGTAACCACATTCGGAGGGCAGGGTTCTGGATCCAGCCCCCCTCCTGGTCAGCGCCGGCAACTGAGTCCTTGAAGGTCTCTGGACACCGAACTAGTGTCCAGAGTCTTGGGTCCTGGAAGGATAGAGGCTACTGGGTTCGTGAGAGGTGCCGGCACAATATTGCTAGCCAGCCCACACCAGGGATTTAACATCCTAATTTCACACACACGCACCGAAAAGGGCCCTTCTCGTGTCCACCCTTGTTTTATAGATGAGAACGCTGAGACTCGGGGTGATAAGGCAGGTCCTGTATGCATCCCATCCAGGATCCAACTGATCATCTGATTCCATGGCCACTCTGCGGGAACAAGGGCAAAAAGCAGGAACATTTCTAATGCCCTTGATATGATATGTATTCCACTTTATGCTCACACCTGTGTCTGCTCCCCATGGGGCCCTAGCCCCTCACTGACCATCTAAGGGTCATCGGTAGCCAGCTGAAACCCCCATCCCGCTTCTTCCAGCCTTTCTGTTGCATAGCCAGCCGGGGTGGGGTGGGGTGGCATTCAATGCTTACAGCAGAGTGTGGGGTTGTCTGCCCTTCGGCATCATGCATCCTTGCTTCTCTGGTTGGTGCAGGTAACTGGGGGGGCGAGGGGAGGTGTCCTGCAGGGCTGCCTATATTGTCCACCGAGAAACTTGAATACTTAACAAAAACCCTTGTTCTTCCGTCAGCCTGCCTACCTCACCTGCCAATCAATGCCTATTGAGAGGTGAATCCGGGCCAGGACGTCCTTCCCCGGCTCTGGCCTGGTCCAGTGCCCCAAGGCCGTTTTCCCTCTGGGTGTGGTGTGATTGTGAGTCCATCACCTCCTCTCTGGGCCTCAGTTTCTTCATCTGTAAAAAGGGTGAGCAAGGGTTTGGCTGAATGACCCTGGATCCTTTGTTGTGTTAAACGTTGCCCAGTGTAGGATTATTGGGATCCTGGAGGGACAGTGGTGGGGAGGGGACTCAGTGAGTGTCAGCGTGAGGTGCCTGGCACAGAAGGTCCACAAAGAAAAGTGACCCCGGGGAGCTGGACTTAGTGACTCCCAGCCGAAGAGTAAGGGTTGGGAACGGGAGGAAGTGGGAATGTCACAGTAGAGGACCTGGCAGACTCCACTTCACCAGTGACCAAGCACCGGCAGCGGTGAGGCGTGTGGAGAGCACGGACCCCTGAGAATGTCCTTCACCTCCATGGTCCTGTTCCCCAAAACCTAGAACCCCGGTCCTGTTGTGGGGAAACATCAGAAAAAAAAAATCAAGGAACTTTCTCCAAAATATTGGACCAATAGGCCTCCAAAGGGTCAAGAGCAAGAGCAAGGGAAGTGAGAAACAGACACGACAACTAAGCGGAGGGTGGCTGGGGTTCCGAGGCCGGATCCTGGAGCCCATGGGGACGTCCAGGTCCAGCTGAGAGCTTCATAGTCACGTGCCAATGCAGGGCCCTTGGTTATGGCAAACGTACCAGGGAATGTAAAGGGTTGATAAAGGGGAAGCTTTGTGAGTATCTGGATCATCTTTCAACTTTGTAATAAATCCAACATTATTCCAAAATTAAACGTTCATTTTATTTTATTTTTAATGAGATCTGGGCCAACAAGCACACAAGAGGACGTTCACCTTCATTGATCAATAAGAGAAACGCCAATCAAAACCACAAGGAGATGACTGGACCACTAGATGGACGTCATCAAAAAGACAGATGGTAACAAGTGTCGGCGAGGCGGTGGAGACCCTGGACTCCTTACCTCTTGCCGGCGGGAAGGCACTGCGGTGCAGCCACCTGGGAAAACAGCTTGGCTGTTTCTGAAAAAGTTAAACCTAGGGTTTCCCAGGAGTTCCCCTCCTGGGTGTTTACCCCAAAGAACAGGAAAGATCTGTCCCTAAAAGAGTAGTTCATGAACGTCCAGAGCTGCCTTATTCTCACGGCCAGCTACCGGAAACAGCTCCCATGTGACAAAAGGATCAACAAATGGTGGTACGTTCACGTGTGGGAATGAACTATCGCTACCTGCGACAACGTGGGTGGATTTCAAAATCAGGAGGATGAGTCAAAGAAGCCAGTCAAGAAAAAGAAGATACTGTATGAGTCCATGTACAGAAAACTCTAGAAAATGCCAACTAATCTACAATGACAGAGAGCAGACGAGTGGTTGCCGAGAGCTAGGAGGGACTGAGGAGGGTGGAGGGGGCCGGGAAGGGTGGCAAACAGGACCGGGAAATGTTTGGGGATGATGGGGGTGCTCCCTGTCTTAATTATGGCTTCCTGGATGCCTACATATGTCAAAACATCAAGCTGTACGCTTTAAACAGATGCAGTTTCTGATGGGCCGACCACGCCTCGATCAGGCTGTTTTTTGAGGGGTGGGGACAAGGACAGCACGGCCTCGGTCCCCTCAGCTGTAATGTGGGGTGACTGTGTGTGCCCTGCACCCCCTGAAAGCCCGGGTGGAGGTGGAGGCCCAGGTGAGCCCTGAGTTCTCAGACCCGGGGCTGGGCCACTGCAGGGCCGTGGCCCCTGGCCCTGCGGGGAGGGGACCATGAGGGGGGTCTTCCCCATGATGGGGGGCCCACTGACTCCTTCCCCTCTTTCCTTCCTGAGAAAAAGAAATGCATGGGCTACGTGTACTTTGGGGATTTTTCAACACAATTGTCTAAAAATAACCCGGCCACCGCAGCCCGATGCCTTTTTAGGGAGGGTTTCGGCAGCCTCGCCTGTCCCGGCGGCCGGCTCCGGAAGTGGAGGGCGGGCCGGGGCGAGGGCTGCGGACGGGAGCCACGGCGACCCTTCCCCTGCCCAGGCCAGGCCCACCTGCTGCTGCCACCGAGGGAGCCAGGCCGCCAGGAGCACGTGGTGGAGCAGGTGGGAGGCTCCTCACTCACCCTCGCCTCCCCAGAGGCCCCAGCCCCGGTGCGTCTCAGCCTCCTGCCGCAGTGCCCTGCCTGGCTTCCCTGTGCCTCGGTTTCCCCATCTGAGGAATAGAGGGCTGCACTAGGTGGCCCCATCCCCTCCAGAGCTGGGCTGTGCCCGCCGGTCTAAGGGCATCATCTGAACTTGGGAGCTGTATCTGCCTGCCCTTCCCTGTGGCAGAGTGGGCAGCGAGGTGTCAGGCTTGGGTGCCCACCGGAGCCAGACACCTCGCTCTCTCCCCCTTCCGCTCCGGGGGTGCAGGCCTGCGCACACCTGGGCCGTGAGGTCACCCCGATCACATAAGCCCAGCACAGAGGGCTTGCTGAGCCACATTTCCTGGTGAGTCATCCTCACGCCAAACCTAGGAGGCCGGGGCGCGTGTGACATGCTGTAGGGTTGAGTTGAGGTCCCCCAGGTTCATATGTGGCAGTCCCACCGCTCAGGAAGTGCCTCCCGGTGACGGTGCTGGAGACAGGGCTTCAAGAAGGTGCTAAGTGACAGGAGGTCCCGGGCTGGCCCTGCTCCCACATGACTGATGGATGAGAAAGAGAAAGAGGCAATAAAGGCAGAGACAGAGGAAGACGCTGCGAGGTCACAGCGAGCAGGCATCCTCTCGGCCACCCTGGCTGCCCCTTCCCTCCGCTCCGGCCTCCAGGGCTGTGGGGACCCGCATCTACCCTTCAGCCCGGCCTGTGGCGCCTTGTGGGGGGCAGAGCAGGCAGGTCCGTACCGGTCACCAGGGAAAGGCCAGGCTGACACCTTCGGAAACGTCTTCAGGGTCACGTCGCTGGAGAGCCGCGGGGGCGGGGGCTTGAAGCCAGACTGGCTGTGCCCAGGCTGTTCCCCCCAAGTTCTCTGCCAGCGCCCCCGGGCCCAGGGTCAGGGCAGGAGGGGCAGGAGGTGCGGGCAGGAAAGGGACCTCCACCTGCTGCCGCCCAGCTGGTCAGGGGGTCAGGCCCAGCGCCCGGGGCCCTTTCCTGCCACCTTCCGGGCTCCCTGGCCCTCATACCTGTGGGGTCCATGCTCTGCCCCTGCCCGGGACCCCACCTGATGGGCCCTCCTGCTGTCCCTCCTCCCCCTCCCCCCCTCACCCGGAGGACAAGTGCAGGTGAACCAAGAAATCTGAAGTCCATCCGCCAGCACCCAGAAAAACGCTCCTTCAGGCCCTGCAGCACCAGCAGGAGCGACAAAGGAGGGAGGGGACAATCTGAGCAGGCAGGTCTAGGGGATCCCACCTCAAAACACGCATGTACCCCGGTTTCTTCCTCTATGAAATGGAGACGATGCTCCTCACTCAGAGGGCTGTTAGGAGGATTAACAAGGCACCGTTTCCCTCCCCCACACACCCCCAACACTGCCGGTCCCTCCTCCCCTCCCCTCCATCTCTTCACCCTCCTCCCTATTCTTCCTCCCCCCCCCGTCCCACCTCCTTTCCCTTCTCTCCTTCCCCCCCAGCCTCCCCTCCCCTGCAGAACGGAGGGCTAGATGCTCATCGGCCTCAGGTGCATGTGTACACACAGGGAGACACACACACCCCCTCCTGCTTGCACACCCAGGCACGTACCAGGCACACACTTCCCTGACCACACCGAGCTGTACAGGGGGGCTGGGCTGTGATCCCCCAACACCCAGCTTCCAGTCTCCTCTCCGCTGCCAGGCCTGCCTCCCTGAAGGCTGCTGTTGCCCTGGCAACCAACACAGGCTCAGGATCCGGAGCCCAAGACCAGCTCCCCCATCACGCCGTGCAAGGAGGGGACTCTCATGGGGGGCCCTGGCTCCCTCCCGCTTCACCGAGGCTGGGAGGGCGGAGGGGGTGTGGAGCCCAACTCCGGGGGAGGAGCTGGGGCTGGGGAGGATGTCCCTGCCCTAATTCCCCCTCAAAAAAGCACGCAGCCGAAACCGGTTTGGTTCAGTGGATAGAGCGACGGCCTGAGGACTGAAGGGTCCCGGGTTCGATTCTTGTCAAGGGCATGTATCTTGGTTGCAGGCACATCCCCAGTAGGAGGTGTACAGGAGGCGGCTGATCGATGTCTCTCTCTCTCAGCGATGTTTCTAACTCTCTATCCCTCTCCCTTCCTCTCTGTAAAGAAAAATCAATAGAAGTATATTTAAAAAAAAAAAAAACACGCAGCTCCCTCCTGGGACAGGCAATGGGGCAGGCTCTCAGCAGAAACTCCCGATACCAGGCATGGCCTGTGGCCGGCCAGGGGGGAGCAGAAGCTGTGGCAAGGACCTCGCCATCTCTGCTCTCCACCAGGCCCAGCAGGGACCAGTCGCCCCGGAAGCCACTCTGGACCACAGCCACAGGTGGCTCAGCCATGGCAAGACGCTGGGCATCCGTCTTGCCTCACCGTCCTCCTCCCAGTGTCCCTGCCCTCACCTCCTCCCTGCATCCCTGGTGGAAGGAGATTCCGCCTGCCCCTCCCCTATCCAGAGCTCAGGGCAGTCCAACCTCCTGGCCCCCGTCTCCCCTCCCCCCTCCAAGGCAAGGGACAGGCCCACAGGCTCCCCTCCCCGCCTTCCTCGCCACAAACACGCAGCCCTGCTGTCCTCCCCCAGGGAGCCTTTGATCCAGCTCGGGCGCCGCTCCAGTAGGAGGTGGACGGGAGGCAGCTGATCGATGTCTCTCTCAGCGATGTTTCTACCTCTCTCTCCCTGAGAGTCTCTGCCCCTGCGCTCTGCTCCCCGGGCCCTTTCAACCTGCATCCTCACAGACACCCCGCCTGCCTGCCTGCCGTCTGTGGTGGGAACAGCCCCGGTGTCTCACCGGTGGGTCAGACCCAACCTGGGGTCAGCACCCTCGGTTCTTGGGCTCCGGCCAGGAAAGAATTCCGAGTCAAGACCCGAACTGGACGAGAACGTGTACAGTGGTACCTCGAGATACAAGTGCCCTAACATACAAGATTTTTGAGATACGAGCCGTCGAGCGAGCGATTTTTGCTTTGAAATACGAGCAACAGTTGAGATAGGAGTCATCGCGCGGATCGGCCGACTGCACACGACCCACCCGTTTACTGTGACTCAAGCGTCTCATAGTTTCCCACGCCTCAAGGTTACGGAACGAATTAAACTCGAATCTCGAGGTACCACTGTATTGGGTAAGTCACAGCGGAGGAGAAGGGATTCCTAGAAGAAATGGGCGTCGGCAGTGAGTTATGGAGGCAAAGGAAGGGCCTTGGAGCTGCGAGGGAGGAAGCTAGTGGCTCTCGGCCTGGGGGTTGGGGGAAGGGGAGGGGGAGGGAGAGCTCACTGGGTCCCTCTCAACCTCTCTGTGAGCTGAAGGGACCTCAGAGGCCCTTCTTCCGGGGTCTGCTCTGTGTCAGGCGTCCGCACGGCCCCTGAACCTGCAAGGTGGCCCTCCCCAAGCTTCTGGGCGCGTGTCCAGGGCCTGGGCAGGAATGCAGCTGGGCTCTGCACCCCAGAGGATTGCAAAACCCTGGCCGTAACCCCCGCCCCCCTGCCTGTCTCCCTCCTGCCCCCGCCCCGCCCCCAGAGGTTCCCTGGAGTCCCTGGGGGAGGGCCAGCGGGCCTGTCCGGTGACAGAGTTTGGCTTTATTCTGACCGAGGGCAATTCTTTCCTCTCCTCGCCTGTGCTTTCTTTTAATGACTTTTTTTGGAGCGGCGCCTGAGCTGGATCAAAGGCTCCCTGGGAGAGGACAGCAGGACTGCATGTTTGTGGCGAGGAAGGCAGGGAGGGGAGCCTGTGGGCCTGTCCCTTGCCTTGGAGGGGGGCGGGGAGAGGGGGGCCAGGAGGTTGGACTGCCCTGAGCTCTGGAGAGGGGAGGGGCGGGCGGAATCGCCTTCCACCAGGGATGCAGGGCGGTGAGGGCAGGGACATTGGGAGGAGGACGGTGAGGCCAGAGGGATGCCCAGCGTCTTGCCATGGCTGAGCCACCTCGGGGCTGGAACTTGGGGTCCCAGTGGACCCCTGCCTTCAGGACAACCTGAAAATCTGCTCGAGTGAGGAAGAGGGTGAGGAGCCTGGGACCGTCTCTGCAGCCTCTGGCTTCCTTCTCTCTCCCACAGGCCCCCACCAATTCCCCGGCTGGGAAGCGCCTCCTGTTTGGGGTTCTTGGCACCGAAGGAGAGGGAGGGGCTCCTCAGGAGCAGCTGCGCCAAAGGTGCCGGGAGGGGAGAGGTGGGCGCCTGCGGGTGGCGCCTGGAGCAGCCCACGGGAGGCCAGGCAGGTGGTAAACAGGCGGGAGAAGGCTCCCCCACCATCACCACCCCCGGGAGCCGTTGCTGCTGCTGCTGCTGAGGCCGCTGCTGCTGTTGTTTGGGAGGAGCGCGAAGCAGCCGCTGGGAGGCCCCGGGGCCCGGAGAGCCGCAGGGAGTGTCACCCAGGCAGCCCACGGAGCCCTGCAGTCCCCAGAGCCTGTGTGACTGGCCCATGTGGCTGTGCTACACCACCGCCCCGCCAGACAACCCTTGCACTTCCCTCTGCACACCCCCTGCACACACATCCCTGCACTGCCCTCTGCACAACCTCTACACACGTACCTCTGCACACATATCCCTGTACTTCCCTCTGCACACACCCTGCACACATACCTCTGCACACACATCCCTGCACTGCCTTCTGTAAACCCACCCTGCACACATACCTCTGCACACACATCCCTGCACTTCCCTCTGTACACACCCTGTACACTTATCTCTGCACATACATCCCTGCACACAAACATATGCACACACACCCTTGCATACACTTCTGCCCACACCTTGCACACACACCCCTGTACACACACATGCACACACCCCACACACACCTTGTACTCACAAACCTGAACATACCCTGTACATCCCTGCACACTCCTTTGCACCCATACCTGTGTACAAATGCCCTGCACACATATCTCTGTGCATACACATGCCCCCACAGCCCTCCAGCACCCAGAATACTGTGTGAGGCCACAGTGTGTGGAGGAGCAGAAAATCTGATCCAAGTCCTAGTTTCACCATGTCTTGGCTCATGACTCTGGTCTGACACATAACACATAACCCCACTGATCCTCAGTTTCCCCATCTGCCAGGTGGAGCCGGGATTCTCGCCCTCCCTCTGGATTCTCTCCAGACTTGACCTGGTGTCAGTTTGGTATGTCACCCTTATTCTCCCCATGTAGCGGAGGAAACTGCCTCTCAGTGAGGGTAGGGGACTTCCCCAAGGACCTGGGCTGGACTCACATTCTGCCCCCAGGTGTCACATGGACCTATTCTTTGCCTATTCAGCCACGTGTGCCATGTGTGTAAGCAACTGCAAGCACGCACACCACACGCACACAGAGGCACAGGTGAGACAGTGCTCATAGCACCAGGCGAGATGCTCTTCCCGCGCTCAGACTGAGCAAGTCCCACCTCCCTGCCTCCCTGGTGTGTTTGGCTACAGTACCCTGTTTCCCCGAAAGTAAGACATCCCCCCAAAATAAGACCTACTTCCAGTTTTGCCTCTCACTGTGATATAAGGCATCCCCCAAAAAATAAGACCTCCCCGATCATAAGGCCTCCCCCGAACATAAGGCCTCCCCAGAATATAAGGCCCCTGAAGCTACTGTTAAGGCGTCTGACTCCTGATTTAAAGAGACCTCGCACTGTCTGAACAGCTCTGGCTGCGCTGCGGCCCATCAGTGAGCTGGTTTGTGATGACAACTACTACCATACCATACACAGGTAACAAATTTCCTTTTTTTTTTTATTCAACAATCAATGTGTACCATCTTCTTCTTCATGGAAAAATAAGACATCCCCTGAACATAAGACCTAGCGCATCTTTGGGAGCAAAAAACTAATATAAGACACTGTCTTATTTTCGAGGAAACAGGATATCAGAATCCAGCGGAACCACGGGTGCTGTGACTGCTGTTGACCAAGGACCTGGGGCCTCGCAGCCTGGTGAGGCCGTCAGGCACCACGTCCTTCCCACCTCTCTGCCCGCCATCCTCCGGGCCAACCCGTGCCACAGAGCCACAGGGTGGCTGCTGCAGCCCCGGGCACCGTGTCTGCCTTCCAGCACGAGCGCAGGGGAGCGGCGCCCGAAGTAAACGCTCCTTCCACGCCTGGCCCTTCTCTGAAGAAGCAAAAACTCTCCCAAATGTTCTCCCCCTCCCCCCGCAGACGGTCCCTTCTGTCTTGTTGCTTGGAACGGGGTCGTGGCCACCTGCAGCCGCAAGCGCGGCCGGGAAGAAAGGACCTGGCGAAGGTGCCCAGCCCATTGATCAGGGAGGCCAGGGGCACCCCCTGGCCTGGTGTGAATGACGTGGGGACTCTGATGGGCAGGAGGCGGGGCGGGAGGACCCGTGAAAATGCCTGGCCCTGGTGCCAGAGGCCCTGAGCTCCCTCCTGCATCCGTCCTCCAGGGGGCAATGTGAGGACAGAAGACGCAGAAGGCACAGGGGTTTGAGCTGCCCGGAGGGAGGAGAGGGACCCCGGATTCGAGGGCAGCTGTGCCCACAAGGGCAACCAGCCCGGCCGGAAACAGGCCTGCCCCGGACAGCTCAGCGGAAGCTGCAGGGGGGGGTGCTGGCCTGCGAGGCCTGGCCCAAGCACCAGGCACTTGATCACAGTGTCCTGGGTCCCCCGAAACCCAGACATGGGCTGTAGCCGTTTCCAACTCGCTTCTTCCCCCCGTGACGGTGGCGGCGGGTCGGGAAGAGGGTTTGTGGAGGTTGCCGGCTGCCAGGCACCTTCGGAAATAAAAGGGAACGCGTTTGCCCTTCAGTGAACCGAAGCTGAGGGTGAGGCGCCACGGCTAAGCGCTGGGGCCCGGCCCTCAGAGCCTGGGCCTTCCTCTCGGGGCTCCGGGGACCCTCCTTTCCTCGCAGGCAAGTCCCTGCCCGGGTTCTGTCCCAGAGCCGCCTCTGCAGGGTTCTGCTGGCACCTGGGTGCCCGTGGGAAGGGCCCGGCCTGAGGTGAGGTCCGGGGCACCGGGTGCAGCACGTTAGCAAACACTGGGGCTCCCGGGTGGCGGCCCCAGCCAGGCAGCTGTCACACACGTCCCTCCTGCCAGGCACGCCTCGCCCTGCTGGCCGCCTGCCTACCTGCACGGCCTCTTGCTGTCCGCTCGGCCCTTGTCCGTCTCCAGACCTGGGAAGGGAGGCCTCCGGGTTCCCATTCAGCGCTCACTGCACGTGAACCTTAAAGAAAGTCGCTTTGCTATGCTTTTTTTTTAAAATATATTTTATTGATTTTTTTACAGAGAGGAAGGGAGAAGGATAGAGAGTTAGAAACATCGATGAGAGAGAGAGACATCGATCAGCTGCCTCCTGCACGCCCCCTTCCTGGGGATGTGTCCGCAACCGAGGTACATGCCCTTGACCGGAATTGAACCTGCAGGACCTTCAAGTTCGCAGACGGACGCTCTATTCACTGAGCCAAACCGGTTTCGGCTTGGTACGCTTTTTAAAAACAACTTTACATGTTTGTTTGGCTTTATGATTTTGTCTTGTGTTTGTATTTGACTTTATACAACCCCAAACCGTGTCAAGAAGAAAAGAGAAGCTACGGTAAGAGGAAAGGGCTGCGGGCGTTGCGGTGAGCATACACACACACACACACACACACACACACACACACACACACACACGACAGGGCGCACACACGCCCGACAGCGTGCACCCACACCTGCAATCCGTGCTGACAGGGTCACACAGGCAGACTCGCTTTGTCTCGGCTGTCACCTGACCCGCTCTCATCCATCAGCGTGACCTGTGGAACTTTCCATGTCGATACAAACATCCCCGCCCTATCTAGCCTAATGGCTGGGCGGTTCTCCACGGGGAGATGGATTATAATCTAACCGGCATGTTCTCTATTAATGGACACGATGATTCTTTCCAATTTTTTTTCTTTCATTTTTACAAAAAAAAATTCTCGGATGAATATTCATGTACAGAGCTCTTTGCCCACCTGTCTGATTATGGCTTTAGATCTGGAGTTGGTGAGCACGTTTAAAACTGGGGTGCTTTTTACCAAATTGGCCTTCAGAAAGACTCTCCATGTATACTGGGACCAAGAGTAACAGTACAGATAAATAATAGGCTCTACTGTAGCTTCCTCGCCTGGCACAGCTGTAAGCACTTTATTCCAATCACTCACTTAACCCTCCCACACGCCGCCAGGTGCGTGCGATCAGGGCTCATTTCACAGACGAGGAAAGTGAGGCTGGGGAAGTTCATGTCAGTGGCCAAGGGTCAGGAGGTGCAGAGCTTTCATTTTTGAAGGTGCCCATGTCCCCACACTCCTGCCAACACCAGAAAGAGCATTTCTAATCTAATGGGGGGGAGGGAGGAATCTCACTGTTGCTTTTATTTTCATTTTCGTGGCTGGTAAGGGTGACTTTTTCCATGTGTCCATCCATCACTCTCTTAGGGACCCTATTAGGAAGTACTTTTTCACGTCTTTGTCTGACTGTCCAGCCTGGCCACTCCTCCTTTTATTGAGTTGTGTGACCCTCCCTGCACCTACTACAGAAACCAGCCCTTGGCGCCCTGGCCAGCGTGGCTCAGTAGTTAGAGCATCAATCCTCACTCTGGAAGGTCGTGGGGTCGATTCCAGTCAAGGCCACATTCCTGGGTTGCAGGTTTGATCCCAGCCCCGGTCAGGGTGTGCGTGGGAGGCAACCAATCAATGCAGGTGTCTCTCTCACCTCAGTGTTTCACTCTTTCTCCCTCCTCTCTCTCTTTCTTTTCCCCCTCCCCCTTCCCCTTCCTTCCACTCTTTCTAAAACGCAATGGGAAAAATATCCTAGGGTGAGGTTTAACACGAAAATCAAAAATAAATCCACCTTTTTATCTTATGCTCCTCTCTTCACAGTGAGGCCTTTGGAGAGAGGGTGTACCGTCCTCCCCGCTTCCCCAGGGCCCGGACAGAGCCGGATCCCAGTGGCGGGACTTCTCCTCGTCCAGACGGGACTCTGAGCTCTGGATGGGGCACCACTCCCTTCTCTTGGGCTGCTCCTCGGCCTGAAATCACAGCTCCCTCTGTCTGCAACAGGAAGGGGGTATAGAATGGGCATCATCTCCTTTGCTGCCCAGGTGGCCTGGTGAGGCAGATGGGGTGTAGTGGCCTCTTCTTTGCAAAGGAGGAAACTGAGGTTCCAAGGCACCTGACATTGAGCCGCGTGGTCCAAAGCTCACTGCTCCGGCTCTGGCGGGCAGCCCTGATGGGAGGCCCAGGACAGAATTTCCTGTCTGGAGAGGAAGGGTCCTCCCAGGCCCGAGTCCGACATGCCCCCGCCCCTCCCCCAGCAGGTCTGCACCCACCCCTCACCTGCCAGGCTGCCCCCGGGGCCTCCCAGCTGGACTGAGCTGGGGAGGGGAGGGAGGGAGAGAGGGAGGGAGGTGGCACAAGGGCCCCTTTGTGCCTGTTGCTAGGGCCTGGCTGTATTTACTCAGCCTCGGTAAACAGGAGGTGCCTGGAGGCCCGCTCTGTTATGACAACTTAAAGAGCATTTTCTTTCCTTCCTGAGGCCGGTCAGGCCGGGGCTGCAGGAGGTGACTCCCCACCTCCCCGGGGCTTCCCCCGAGCTGAGCCACCAGTGTCCTCGCTGGAGGTCACTCAGCTCACCCCCCGCCGGGCTCAGGGCTGGGAGGGAAACCTGCAGGCCTGGGAGGGGAGGTGGCCCAAGCCCAAGGTCACAGAGGAGGGGCAGGCCCTGCCGCCGAGGTTCCGTCTTCTGCACAGAACGGTGTGGGGGGGAGAGGGGGTGGCCACCTGTCCCTGACACCCTGAGCGTCAGCACGGGGCTCAGCCCCGGCCCTTCCCCACCTCCCCCCCTCCCGCCTGGGCCGGAGAAGGCCCAGGCCCACGGGAAAGTTTTATGAGAGTTCACGTGAATCCAATTTTTGAGGACCTGCCCAGAAGCGAGATCACAGCAGACAGAGAAAATGCTCTGGAGAAAGGCAGCTTTGCAGCTTTTTTTACACAGGAAAACCAAAGAGAGCCCTTAACCGGTGTGGCTCAGTGGGTAGAGCGTGGGCCCTCGGACTGGAGGGTCCCAGGTTCGATTCCAGTCAAGGGCATGTACCTTGGTTGCAGGCACATCCCCAATGGGGAGTGTGCAGAAGGCAGCTGATCGATGTTTCTCTCTCATCGATGTTTCTGGCTCTCTATCCCTCTCCCTTTCTCTCTGTAAAAAAATCAATAAAATACATTAAAAAAAAATCAAAGAGAAAAGAAATTAAAGGAGGGAGCCTATGAAGCTGCAGGAAATCCCCTGGTGGTGTATTAAGGCCGGAGAAAGCAGAGCGAGGAACCCTCCAGGGCGGGATGAAAAGAAAATGGAAAAACACATACTTCTTTTGCATCGCTGGCTGCGGAGAGTTAACAATTAACGTTTACAGCACAGGGACGTGGCACGCGGGCATCGAGATAACAAAGAGGGGTTGTGTGGTCCCTACGCCGATGCGGGCGGCTGTGCCCGGAGGGGTCTGGAAAAGAAAATGACTCTGACCTTTCAGAGCAGATGCGCACGGACAGTAGGCAGGCCGGCGTAAGGTAAAGCGCGGCCTTTGCTGAGGAAGCTATAGGGCGAGGACGTGACTGCCCGCCACGTCTGCCCAGGCAGGAATTTGAGATCAGGTCATCCTGGGTGGTTCCTTCTGGTCACCACGCTCGTCGGTCCTGGCACTCGGTCCCCTGAGCTCGCCAGGTCGGCTTTTCCATTCATACCGCCATCCCTGGGGTGCGTGGGGGAGGCCAGGCCCCTGGAGGTGGGGAACAACCCAAAGTGTGGTCACCTTTAAGACACTAATGTCACCTTAGACGGTTTGGCTCAATGGCTAGAGCGTCGGCCTGCAGACTGAAGGGTCCCAGGTTCCATTCCAGGCTATGGGCTCGATCCCCAGTGGTAGGGGCATGCCGGAGGCAGCCGATCAATGATTCTCTCTCATCACTGATGTTTCTGTCTTTCTCTCCCTCTCCCTTTCTCTCTGAAAGCTATAAAAATATTTTTTTTAAAAAAAGACTCTCATGTCTTATGAAACCAAGACACATCAAGGCAGCCTTCTGAGAATCGTGGCATTAGTTTGAATGCTTGCAACTCACAGATTACCACTTTTAACGAGCCTGCCAGGGTAGCTGGTATCACAGTGGTAGCTGCGAACTAGTTATAGGATTTATGGGGGAGGCGGGGGGGTTATATAGGATTGAATTGAGCTTCCTTCAGCCCCGCAGACAGCTCAGCTGTGCCTCGGGCTGTCACCTCCTCCGGAGAGAGTGCCGAAGGGTTGCCATTGAGGCTCTCGGTGCACCAGAGGCCCAGCCCAGGGTGGCCGGTGGCCAGGGCTCCTGTGTGACCTTCAGCCAGCGCCACCCTCCCTGGCTGCTTCCTCTGTGGGAGGGGCGGACTGTGCTCTGGGATCGGCCTCTCCTGCCTGGGGTCCCTGCTCAGCCTTTCCTCCCCAGGGGACCCAGGAGGGCTGAGGGGGACAGGGGAAGCTTTGGGAGTTAGAAGCTGATTTCTGGGGACACCCATGGCCCTTGAGCAGGTGCCCAGAGGCCTCCGCCGGGCGGGAGTTCCTGCCGGCCAGCCCTGCTGCCCACACCCGCGCTCCGCAAACAAAGGCCGCGCACCTCGGCTGGCAGGCCGCACAGGGAATCCTTTGAGGAACGGAGTGGATTTCCTCAAAGGTGGAGGCGGGCTCTCCTGGAGAGGTCCCTGACCCGGGGCCACCCCGCCCTGGCACCCAGCCCACCGCCCCGGGCCGGGCCCAGGATGGCTGCGAGCCCGGCCCCGCGTGATCTAAAGGAGCCGCTGAGCTCCAGCCTGGCAGGGAAGGTCAAAGGGGCACTGGAGGGAGAAGAGAAGTGGCATCGGCGGTCACAGAAGATAACACTGAACAGCGGGCTCTTCGGAGACCGTGCCAGGACCGTGACGTTGAACCACATCCTGGATGGGCAGTGGGGCGGGGTGGGGGATGGGGGGGTTTCAGGGGAAATCTGAACGGAACGGGTGCTGTCAGTCATCTTAGAAAGGCTGGCCATGAAAGGGGAGTGTCTTGGGGGCGAGGAGAGGGCAGGATTCTCTCCTCTCCCGACTCGAGTTTTTCTCTCCGAGGCCTGCAGCGGCCTGGTGATGGGTGAGGCTGCGGGGAGGCCGGCGGGCAGCCAGGAGGCAGAGACAGGCTGGGCTGGGTGTCTCGCCGCTGCTGGGAGGCGGCAGCCGGAGCCCAGAGCGCTGGACGGTTTCTGGGACCCTCAGGATCCAGGACCATCTCCAGGAGCCCTCAGCCTCGGGGCAGGCGCCTCTGTTCTCCTCACTCTGGGAGTGGGGGCAGCCTGAAGAGAGCCAGGTCCCCCTGTGTCTGAGGCCTGCAGAGCACCTGCGGGGACCCCAGCAGTGAGCCACGCCCAGGAGACTCCACCGCCCGCCCCCAGAGAAGCTTCCAAAGAACCAGGAAGCAGACACAGATCCTGGAGGTGGGGCTGGTTTTCTGCAAGGGGTCAGTGCTAAGTGGGTCCGGATCAGTGAAACAGAGAGACCTCAGCATCCACTCATTCAATGTTCTTTTTTTTTTTTTTTTTTTTAGTATATATTTTATTGATTTTTCACAGAGAGAAAGGGAGAGGGATAGAGAGTCAGAAACACCAATGAGAGAGAGACATCCATCAGCTGCCTCCTGCACGCCCCCTACTGGGGATGTACCTGCAACCAGGATACATGCCCTTGACCAGAATCGAACCTGAGACCCTTCAGTCCGCAGGCCAACGCTCTATCCACTGAGCCAAACCAGCGAGGGCACATTCAATGTTCTAGATCAGCGGATGCCAGCCTTTCGGGCCTGACGGATCACCAGTGATCCTCGGACCACCGGTGGGTCTTTAGATCACAAATGGCCTCCAACACCTCGTGGCTTCAGACAGCATTTCACTGCCATAGCCCACCACAGAGAGGCTTCTGATCCCTCCGAATGGTGGGTGCCTTCGGAGGCAGCGGGGGCAAGACTGAGGCAAAGCGGCCCAACAGGAGACCGGACAGAGACCGTGAAGATGCTCCATAATAACACCGCAAAGCACCATGTGGCCATGCTTCCACTGTGTGTCCATGAGAGTTCGGCATTCATTCACACCCGCACATCTTCTGCAATGCAGCTTTCGCTGAGACTGGTGTGGCTCAGTGGATAGAGCGACGGCCTTCGGACTGAAAGGTCCCAGGTTCAGTTCCGGTCAAGGGCATGTACCTTGGTTGTGGGCACATCCCAGTGGGGGGCATGCAGGAAGCAGCTGATCGATGTCTCTCTCTGTCATCGATGTTTCTAACTCTCCCTCCCTCTTCCTTCCTCTCTGTAAAAAATCACTAAAAATATTTTTTAAATAAATAAATAAATAAAAATAAACAGCTGAAACTGGTTTGGCTCAGTGGATAGAGCGCCGGCCTGCGGACTGAAAGGTCCCGGGTTCGATTCCGGTCAAGGGCATGGACCTTGGTTGTGGGCACATCCCCAGTAGGGGGCGTGCAGGAGGCAGCTGATAGATGTTTCTATCTCTCTCCCTTCCTCTCTGTAAAAAATCAATAAAATATATTTTTTAAATAAATAAACAAACAAATAAATAAAATGGCAGCTTTCTCCCCAGTTCTTTGCACAGGCTCCTCGGACTCATCTCCGGCTGCGCCCCTGCAGATTTCTGCGCGTTTTCCTGAGATCCCGGCCTGAGGGCCGCAGGCCTCACCTGGCTCCGGGCCTCCGCTCGGCCATCAGGAAAGGGGGGTTGGCACAGGGCCGGCGGGTGTCCGAGGATAATTAAAAACCAGGTTCTTCACTCCGCCGCCGGCGCATCATTAAAAACCGCAGCGTCGGAGGCTGGCCCAGGACTGCACTGCTCTGCACCCGAGAAAGCGGAGAGCCCGCACCCACGGGCAGGCCGGCCTCCCTGGCAGCCCTGGCCTCTCCCCGACCATCCACGCAGACTTCTCAGTCGCTGTGGTCAGGAAGCATGGAAAGAAAGCACTGGCTTGTTTTCCAGGAAGAAAGGGAGAGAAAGCATGAAACACCGCTGTTTCAAGAAGAAAGGCTTTGTCCTTGGGCTGCCTTAGAGGTGTGTGTGTGGCGGGGGTGGGGGGAGGTGGCAGGGGGAGGTTGGAGCAGAAGAACCTGCAAAATTATTCGTTGAAGCTAAAAAGACGGGAAGGCTTCACCTCTCATGGGACCTTCCAGAATCTGGATGAGCTCTCTGACCCCTCCTGCCCTGGGTGCTGGTCCATATATGGGTGGTGGAAAACTAAGCCCCTCCCCTCGGGGGCTTGGAGAAGTCTCCGGGAGAGGGTGAAGATGGAGGTTCCAGGGAGGTAACACCAGGTGTCCCAGAGAGGGGCTGAGTGTGGAAGGGGAACGAGCAAGTGACACCCCTGGCACAGCTCTCCTGGGTCACTGCCACCCACACCAGGATGACGGGCGGCGTGTGAGAACCATGGGTGTCCCAGCATCTTCTGGAAACTTCGTGCTGAATCCATGGTGAAGAGCTAAGAGAGGGAGCAGGGAGGGCTATCAGAGGGACAAGGCTGGGGGCACAGGTTCAGCCTTCAGACCTTGACCACAGAGGACGGGCGTGGAGGGTGGGGGGCGGGGTAGAGGGGCTGCAGACTCCCCCACGCTCAGACCCTGCTCTGGTTCAATGAGGGGCACCCTGACCGCCCAGCTCACTTCCCCCGAGGGTTCTCTGGTCACCCCGACACTCTAATGCCGCCCAGACCTTCTCTGCGCCATGGCCCCTGGCAGGGCGCCTGGAAGCTGGCACCGGACCACATTCTCTCTTCCTGCTCAGGAATGTGCCCGCCGTGACGTGTGGTGTGAAAAGGCAGCTGCTCGGGCCGCCCCAGCCTCGACCTTTGGTTGAGGTCATTTCCTCTTCTCACTTGTTCCGTGAAGAAACTCTCCCAGGTTAGTGGGCAGGCTGGCACCACTCCTCCAGGGGGAAGATTCGTGCAAATTAAAGAGTAGAACCCAGAGCCCTGGAGGCAGATGATCTCAGGACTGGCTATGACCTAGGCAGCTGCGTAAACCCTCTGACCCGCCCTTGAATCTGCTGAACTGACCAGCATTCTCCTTTTTCTTAATAGTCACAGATAGATGATTAGTTCATCATCTAAGGTCTAATGTACCTTAGATCAGGCGTTGGGAGCAGCTTCAGAGATGACCTTGTGAGAAAGCTGACCAGTGGCATAAAAGCTGTCACATCTACCTGTGAACCACATCGAAGCATTCATTCATTCACTCAGCCATCCTTCCATTGTTCCTCCTACCTTCACTTACATGCTTTTTCCCTCTCCATCTATCATCCATTATTTTATCTTTTCCTGTTTCCTTTCTTCCTTCCACTCATCCTTTCTCTGTTCCTTCCTCTCTTCCATATTTCCATCCTCCTTCCATCCACCCTTCAATCTTTCCATCCATCTGCCCATCCATCCAACCATTCAACCAACCATCCATTCATCTAACCATCTATACATACATACATTCTTTATCCTTACAACCTTCCATTCAATATGTATTTTTTTTTCCTTTCAATCACCCGTCATTCCTTCCTTTCATCCTAATTCCTTTGGTATATCTATATATTCTTTTTTATTTTACTTTTATCCATCCATTTATCATGTCACTCTTTCTTTCATCCTTCTATTTGTCCACCCATCTTTTCTATCAATCAATATATTCATTGATTACATATTTATGGACACCTACGTGAACTAGACATGTGATTTAATTTAAATATTGGAATTTATAGTCATGTTCAATCGGTATAAACCATGAGCCTATTCTAGAAATATCTCATAAGGGAGAGAGACATCCAAATATTTAAGGTATAAGGTAAACATGTTTACAAAAAGTTGTATAAGTCTGAGGGGGGAATTGTCAATTCTGGGGTGGTTAGGACCGGTTTCCCTGGCAGTTCTTGAGCTTTGAGGAACAGATGTGTATCATGCAGATAAGGGAGGTGCTTGTACATTCCAGGCCAAAAGAATGGAATGTGCAAAGGCACAGGGCATGGAAAGAATATGGCAGCTTCTGAACTATAAGGGGAATGTTGTATAGCAGGAAGAGGGGAGTATGGAGAGGGAGGAGGCAGGGGTCCAGAGTTCAAGTGCCATGCAGGCTCTGTTGAGGAATTTGAACTCTGTCCTGAGGACAATGAGGATCCCTGGGAAAGAAAGACTCCAGAGGAAGGAATG
The DNA here is from genome assembly GCA_004026805.1 of Lasiurus borealis. Classification (NCBI taxonomy): domain Eukaryota; kingdom Metazoa; phylum Chordata; class Mammalia; order Chiroptera; family Vespertilionidae; genus Lasiurus; species Lasiurus borealis. Next base: position 9,337 of record PVJN01015679.1, on the reverse strand, counting down.
GAATGGTGTGGGTGGTAGGAGGGTACGGCTGGAGACAGACTAGTAGGTAAGAGGGGAGAGAAGATGTGGCTGGCTGAAGGGATGGAGTTCAGATGGAAAGAATGTTGGAGTTGAGAGTTATTTAGGAGGTACAGGTATCAGGAGATGGACAGGAGATGAAGGTGGTGACGCTGAGGGAACTCCTAGTGGATGTTCAGGGACGATGTTACTGGAGCTAGGAACGTGTGAGCAGGAGGAGGGATGGGAGGACAGGGGATGAGTTTGGGTTCACTTAGGAAGAATATACATCCTGAAGGAGGGGTCCAGCTGTTGTATCGTAAATCACTGCCACTAGTGTATGCACAGATCAAACACAGACTAAGTTGGCCTCTACTGCCTATTAGCTCATCTGGCCTCCACCACTGCCCTCAGACCAAGGCTGGCACTCATTCTCTCACTCACTCACTCACTCACTCACTCATTCACTTACTTGTAGGCTCTAGGATACACAGCCAATTGGCCATCAAAGTCCCTGGTGATAGCAACTGCCATTGGAAAGTTTAGGAGTCTACGAGGTGAAGCAACCTGCCCACAGCTACACAGTCAGGAGGTGGCCAGGCCAGAGCCAAAGCTGAGACTCCCAGGAGCTGCTGGGCCGGGGAATAGAACTGAGTGAAGACTGCTGACTCAGCTCTACAGGAAGCTCCAGGACTGGGTGACTCAGCAAATGGCTTTTCTGCTGCAGCCATTTTCTGCAGAGCAGAGAGGGGACACAATGAGACAGCCAGGTGTCCGTGGCCTGAGCTTCCACTGCCCAGGACGGAGACGGCTTGGTTTCCGCTCCCCCTTCCTTCTGGAAGAGAGACTCCCCCCACCCCAGCCCCCAACCCATCCTGTCTCTGCTGCTTCCTGCTCCCAACCCTAAGTTCCCACCACACCCTCACTTGGCAACACCTCTATCCTTAGCCAGACTTCCTGCTGTGTTTTACCCTGGACTGTCTATAGGGTCTGACATATGTCATTTGGCCACTGAGTTGCCTGCATTACCTTCTCTGTAAAATAGGGCCACCGGAGCTGTTGACTAGAGCAGGGTTTGTGAACCATGGCAGGCCTGTCAGGGTTTGCTTGGTGGAACACAAGCTGAGGCCAGTACAGTGTCAGGCCCCAACCATGACAATAGATGCTCATATTTCTTGTGCCCTAACCATGACTAAACTCTTCCCAGGTATTTTTCTACTTTACTAGTATCTACAAAGTAGGTCCGATTACTATCCTTCTTGTCTGTAGATGAGGAAACTGAAGCACATAGAGGTTAAGGAATTTATCCAAGGTCACACAGCTGTTAAGTAGGACTAATCTAGGCTCTAATCTTCACATGCTTATACACTGTGCTGTGATCTCTCTGGAGGCTCTCTCTTGGGCACTGCCTCTTAAATAAGGAGGCAGCACACACTAGACGTGGGGAGGGGGTGTGGAGCAGGAGCTAGACATGATCACTATGGAGGAGAAATGGCCTGGGAACGTGGTATTGGTGGGGATTCTGGGAATCCCCTTTCCTTCTCTCCATCTGGTTGACTCCTACCCACCTCTTCGGACTTAAGTCATGGGTCTCCTTTCTGGACCAGCGCCCCCAAACCGATGCTCTGGAGCACAGATGACTCTGCTTCACAGCTGATTACCTCATTGCACCCAGCACCTTCTCTGCACCAGGCACCAGGCTATGTATTTGACATGTTCTCTCACTGAATCCTCAGAGCCATCGTCAGTACTTGGCTTGGCTGGGGAGGGGCCACTGGGGGCAGGAGCAGAGCCCCCTGGAGCCAGCTTGAGAGGAAGAGAGCATTTTAGGGAAGCCCCAGGGGGTCTGAGGGAAACCTGGTCAGACACCAGGAAGATGAAAGAACCCATATACCTCCTCTACGTCTCTCTCTGACACTCGGAGGCCACGGTGTTTCATCATGACCCCTCTCTCTGATCCTGGGACCCCTGGGACAGAAATCTACTCAGTGTAGAAGGACTCCTCTCGGACAGGACTGTTCAAACATCCAGGGGTTGCCCCAGCAGACAGTGATGATGGGCAAGCAGTGGTGGAAACGTGTGGAGGTGCACGTTCTGATGGGAGGTTGAGCCCCATCAGCCTTTTTAGAGCCCATCCCTTTTGAGCCACTTGGCTCTGATATCTCATATTTCCAAATGCCTCCTCAATGTCTCCACCAGGAGGTCGAATGAACATCTTGAAAAGAACACATTGGAAACTGAGCTCGTGTCTGTCCCCCAAAACCTGCTCCTCCCACAGCTTTCTCCACATCAGTTGATGGCAACTCCATCATCCCAGTCGTTTCAGTCATTCTCAACTCCTCTCTCTTCCACCCCCATTTGATCTTTCCAGAAGTCCTGTGGGTTATACCTTCAGAATCTGTCCAGAATCTGACTGTTTCCTCCATTGCCCTGGCTACCAACCTGGTGCAATGACTCCATTGCCTTGGCTCCCACCCACTCCAGAGCAGAAGTTGATCAATACGATGGCTCCCAATGACCTAGTCCCCTCTCACCTCCTTCCTGACCATTCCTTGCTATTCCTCCAGCACACCAGGCATACACCCCTCTCATGGCTTCCTCACTAGCTGGTCCCTCAGTTTAGAGCCTCTTTCCGACATGTCTGCTAGGCCAAGTCCCTCTTCCCCTTCAAACCTTTGCTCACAGTCACTTTCTCAGTGATCCCTACTCTGAGCTTCATATTGAAAATTGCAACTGCCCCTCACCCCCAGCACATCCTGGTTATTCTCCATCCTTCTTGCCTTATCTGCTTTTTGTTTTCCATACCACTGACCAGTTTTAATGTACATCATTTTAAATTTCTTTATTATTTATTATATCTCCATCCACCAGATTGTAAGCTCTGTTGGAACACTGACTTAGCTTTTTCTGCTTATTGTTAAATCCTGAACATCCAGAACAGTGACTGCTTTCAATACTGGTGTTTAAATAATCAATAGGATGATAGACAGATGGACAGCAAGTGGGTCAGAATCCAGGGTCCTGGGGATGCCTCTAGCAGCTGGTCAGGGAGCATGGGGTCTCCCTTTATACCTGGCATGAGGGGGCCTGGCAGAATCAACCCAGCTTCTCCCTTCACCTGCTCTCCCTCCCCCTGTCCCTCTCTTATTCAAAGTGGGTTATACCTTGGAGGGCAGCAGGTTCTTAACTGTATCCACAGAGGTCTCAGAAATGCTAAAAAATCTCCTGAATTGTGCCAAATGTATACATTCACTTAGGGTTTTGAGGGGGAATGAAGGAGAAGTCTTTTTCTCCTAGTATTTATCACCTTCCTACATACTATATAATTTACTTATTATGATATGTTTCTAAATTTATCCTTTATTATTCATCATATTTTCAAAAGACTTTTTTATTCTAAATGGTTGCAAACACTTGTCTCCATCATCGTTGTAGCCAGCAGGGCTCCTGGGCCTGAGCCAGCCCCTCAGGATTAGCAAGAGCAAAATGGTGGGAGGAAGGTCATTGCGGTGCTCTCCGTGGTCCTGAACCAGCTCCTGGTCCCTGCCATGGGTGAGGTGGTTTCTTTTCGAAGTAGAGGGAAGGAAAGTGGAATTGTGTGGCCCAGAGGAACCCTCACCCTCCAAATTACAGTTATCTTTTCTAGAACTCTAATCCTGCTCCCTTTATTGACATTAAACCTTCTTATCTTTGAGGTCTTGGCTGAGTTGTCACTTCTTCAAGGGAGTCTTCTTAGGTTCTGCAAAACTGAGGGTGGTCTCTGGTTCACATGGTGTCCCGTACTCCTTACATTCCAGTGTGTGGGGACCACCTGTCCAGCACCATCATTCAATTCTAAGCTCCTAGTCTGTCTCCCACACCGCTGCATCCCTAACACTTAAGTGATGAGAATAAATGTTAGTTGGACAAATGAATGAACAAATAAATAAAATGAATGAGTAGAAGAGGTCTGGAGAAGAAATACCTTCATCATATATTTCTACCTTTTTATTAAGTCAAGACTACTATCCAAGCTGTCTGTGTTAGGAACATAAAAAAGAAAGAAGAAGTTGGCATGGTTCTTTCCCTGAGGAACACATGACAGGTGGAGGAATTAACAGTGGCTGACAACCTAGGCCCCATTTTACAGATGGAAAGACTGAGGCTCAGAGAAGGGATGCTATTCTATCTCAGCTCAAGAGTGACAGAGGTGAGACTGGACCCTCTATACACCTTGGTTCTGGACCGACCTGTCCTCTGCCTATGCCATCACTTCCTCCTCTAGACTGCAGTTATGTCTCTGTGTAATGAAGACATGGGGCTAGATCTCTCTAAGGGAATTTTGCAACTCCCAGATTTCATGGGAAATTAGGACCATGGGCTTGGTCTCTTTCTTTGGGGCCACTAAGATTACAGAAGGAAAGCCCTTTGTTCCCAATGAGTGGGGTTTTGTGATCCAAGTCGTGTGGTCAGAACACAGGGTGGGAGACCCCCTTCTTTCCAAGAGTTGGATGCTCAGCAGCAACCACAAGAGATAACAAAGTGCCTGCACAGTCAAGGCCCCTGAGAGGAGGGGGTGGATGGGATATGGCCCAGCCTGGCCTCAGTCTGGTCAGGGACCAGAGCACCCACATCCCACCTGCTGGTGGTCACAGGACCTGGGGTCAATTCCTGGGATCCTTGGCCTGCAGGGTTTTGAGGGGTGGGGACTCTGAGACCTGAGCTAATGTCTACAAGGCTTTAATGGTCAAAACTGGGCTACGATGAACATGGTTACTCAATAAAGGCTGTTTGCTGAGGGACGATTTTGAAAACATGGAATCCATAAGAAAAAAAAAAAAGGAGCTGGATAAGTCAAAGGTAGGAGACCCCTGGTTAAGCCAGGACCTACCAATCAATCCCTGAAAGGAGTCCTTGGCTTCCTGCAGTAAATTGGGGCTCAATCAGCTGGATTGGGGTACAGTGAAGAGTCAAGATGGGGCAGTGGGACCCTGGTCAGGCAAGGCTAGAGAGTGGCTGCTGAAGGCTAGCTTTGTGGCCTTTTTTGCACTGGGGCTTTTGGGGAGGGAGCAAACACAGCACCCCAACAAACCCTGTGTCTGGGGGAAGGGGAGGCAGCCAGAGGGACTCTCCCCAGGTGCCCTTGTTTTCCTGCCTGCATCGGGCTCTCAGCAGCGGGCCTGTTCCCTGGGGCTGGCCTGCCATGTAGCTAGTCCTCTCTGTGATGTCCTCAGCTGCAGGGCGCCTGCTGGACGCACAGCTAAGCCCAGGAGAAAGAACCCAGGGGAGTCAGGAGTCCTGGTCGACCTTGAACCAGTCCCCTCTCTGACCCGATGTGCCACCTGTAACATGGAATGGAATAGATATTCTCTGAGGGTCCCTGGTGCCAGTCATGCTAGAGCCCCCATCCTAGATTCAGTGGCGGGGCGGGGGGGGGGGAGGCTGGGGCTCCATGGAGGCCTTGCTGGCCCCGAATCCTGGCAGCAGCCGTAGCTGGCCGCCCACGCACAGGCAGACAGGCGGGAGGCAAGGTGCCGCAGCCTCGTTGCTAAGCACTGAGAACTTTCCACTGGGTATAGATTTCCATCACCATGGCAACTGCTGGGGTGTGGGGTGGAAGCAGAACGCCTCAGAATTCCCGGGAGATTGCATGGGGGAGGGAAGAACGAGAAAGGGAGCCCTGAGCAGACCCTGAGTGGACAAGGCCAGCAAGCACCCAAGTGGCTCCCACATTTTGTCTCTGTCCTCTTAATGCCCTCTTCGCCCTCTTCTCCCTCTTTGGATGCTTTTCTCCGTATCTTTTTCTCCTCTCTCCAGGTCCCTCTTTTCCTGCTCTCCTCCCTGAGCCCTTGCCCTTAGGAGCCGTGGCTAACGTTTACTTAGCACGTGCCGTACATCAGGCACTGTTCCACGCGTGAACTCGTTTAATCCTCCTACCCCTGTGTGGAAGATACTATGACCATCCCATTTTACAGATGGGCAAGTAGAGGCCCAGGGAGGTGGGATGTCTTTCCCAGCTCACGTACTAAATGATGGAGTCAGGAGTTTGGTTGGACTTTAGTGACTGCACACTCAGCCACTATGGGTGTCTGGAGGATCTCCCTTGTCTGAGAAATTCCAAGAGTTGTTAATAAATTGAGGGAGGTAGTGGGGAAACAGGGGGCACGGGTGGCACATGTTCATGCTCTGGAGACCCCGCAGGGCCTTCCCCACTCCCCCCTCACTCTGTCTGTACTTCATACTGACCTTCGTGGTTAAAGCCAGGACCAGGGCAATGTCAGCTGCCCACACCTCCCGGGCACTGCTGGTGGCTGAGTTCCCCAGCCTTGGCTGACAGTACTTGCTCTCTCAGGCCCAGGGCAGGCTCTTGGCCTATGGATGGTGCCAGAAACTCAGGTACCATTCCCATCACCAACTCCTTCCTGCAGGGTGCCCTGGGGAGAGAGAACCTGACCAGAGCGCCTGGCCTATGCCACTCCATGATCCTGCAAGAGAATTACTCAGAATTCCCAGGGGCAGGGGAACATGGTTCACTGCCCTCCAAATCTCCCAGTGAAGGGAGATCATATATAAAGAGATTGTGAAGATAAAAACCACATGATCTCACTCCTTTATGGAGAATAAAGAACATTACAAACTGTTAAACAAAAATAGACAGAGGCAAAGAATCATGGAACAGACTGTCAAACTCAGCGGGAAGGTAGGGGCGGGTTGAGGGGGTAAGAGATCAACCGAAGGACTTGCATGCATGCAGATAAGCACAACCAACAGACACAAGACACTGGGGGCAGGGGACAAGGGCAACTGCCGAGGGGGTAGGAGAGGCCGGGGGAAGGTCAGTGTGGGGGGTGGGGAAGTGCAGAGAGAGAGAGAGAGACATATGTACTACTATTTGTAATACCTTAAACAATAAATTCTTTTTAATTAAAATAAAAAGAGAGAGAGATTGTGAGAGCAACAGAGACAGCAGCCCAGCCAGTCTCGTGGCATGACCTCCATGGAGCCACTCAGCCCAGGCTAACCAAGACCAGAACAAACTGGAGGCTGAGGAACAATTGCTTCAGCTCTGGGGATTGAGAAGCCCCTCTTCATGGCTTTAAAGGTGGTCGACCTCTGTCCAGGCTGGCTCTGCCACTCCTCACTCCCTCCTCCTGGCTCCACAGGGCTTCACCACAAGCTCCAATCAGCCAGCCCTACATATGTCTCCCTAGCACCTGGAGCCTCAGATCAAAGAGACTCTGCATCTTCACTGTATTATTTATGCCTCACTAGGTGGATGGCATGTACCAGCTCACAGGGTACCAGGAGCGGTGGGAAGACAAGGCCGTCCCGGGAGGCAGAGAAGTCCCAGAGGAAGACTGACTTCACAGAACACCCAGCCCAGCCCCCCGTCTCCCAGCCTCTGCTTGCACATTTCTGGTGACACAGACTCCTCCCTCGGCTGTTTATGGGGCCTTCTTGGGCATGAGTGAAAATGGCCTTTTTGTAACTGCAGCCATTCAGGTTATCCCTCTGGGACCACTGAGTGAGCATGCCTTGCTCTCCATCCTTTACTCCACCCCGTTATTTTACCGATCCACGTAGGCAGGCCCCCAAACTCCAGAATCCTCACCATCTGAGATATTTACGTCTTTTTTCCTTAAAGTGGGGGTTGGCAAACTAGAGTCCAAGGACCAAAGCTGGCTCATTATTTGTTTTTATAATGATTAAAGTTTTCTTAGAACACGGTCACACTTACTTGTTTATTGTTGTTTATTATTGAAATGGGAGCGCACCTATACTCCCTGAGCCTTTCCAGAAGTTTTCTGACCTCTTTTCTGAAGCAGTAGTGGCCCCAAATAGCACAGGGGAGACACCAGGTATGGCCTGACCTTCAGGATAATCACCTCCTTCCCCCTCCTGGGACTCCCTGGGGGACTGCTTGGTGCAGCTTCAGAAGCTATCAGGTTCCCGCAGCCGGGCCTCCAAGAGCACTGGCTCTCAGAGAACCTGTGTCAACAAAAAGGTCCGGGTCACTTTGGCATCGCCCGCCCGTTGCTAAGGTCTGTTGCCAAAACAAGCTCCCTCCCCCTTGAGTGTTTTGTAGGACTTGAATTTATCTCAGTTCATTCCCCTTGGTTGCCTTTGTGCTAACATCTCACCTTATCGAGACTGTTTTGAACCGTGGGTCTCTCAGTCATTGATGAGCCAGCTTTCTGTGTGTGTTGCCCATATCTTTATTCCACTTCCTTTCTGTGGGTTTGTCCCATCGGTTGGCTTTTAAAAGAGCCCCGTTATAGGTCACAATAGTCCTCCTTTCTGGGTTGTTATTGATCTACCACTAATCTATGCCCCTTAAGCATCAACCTGCTAGCACCCACCTCTGCCTATAATTTGTGAGTTTCTATTTTACCATATTATCAGTAAAAGTAAGGATAGTTGGGGGCATTTTGTCAAATACGTGGTGGAGTGCTATTCTGTCCACTTTTCAGAACATAGAAGGGACTTTGGAAATCACCTAACTCAGCGGTCGGCAAACTCATTAGTCAGCAGAGCCAAATATCAACAGAACAACGACTGAAATTTCTTTTGAGAGCCGAAAACCGACTTCTGCGCATGGGCCACGAAGTTTCAATCGCACTGTACATACACGCCCGCACGTGGTATTTTGTGGAAGAGCCACACTCCAGGGGCCAAGAAGCCGCATGTGGCCCACGAGCCACGGTTTGCCGACCACTGACCTAACTGATCCTCTCTTCTCACAGATGATAGAGTTGAGATCCAGAAAAGTGACTGGTCCAAGATGACAGAGGGAATGGATACTCTAACCAGGAATAGGGTGTTCTTTGCATGGCCTATGGATTATGCAGACTGTGTGTTAGCTAGCATAGGCTAGCATAGGCTAACTGCTGTAACAAATAGGCCTCAACAGGTAACAAATCACTGCAACTGAAGTTATTTTTGCTCACACTAGTCCTGGGTATGTGTCTTCAGGGTGATTGGTCAGCGAACCTCCTCACTGTCCTTCCGAGATCCAGGCTCCTTCTGTCTTGTGGTGCGGCTATCCTGCAAGGCCTCATCATAGTCCACCTCCAGGGGACAGAAAGAACAGACCCCTGGCCTCGTGAGAAAAAATCTACTTCTGCTTGGCTGGAAATCCCAAATGATTTTTTTTTCTGCCTTTCACTGCTCCCCTCACCCTGCCTTTGAGCCATTCCTCCAGGCCTCAGCCTTGTCTCGGCCCTGGGTGTCCCATGCTGAGCCCCTCTGCCCATTCCGGAAGGGCCTGGTATGGAAAGCAGGACTGACCGGGTGGGCAGGGCGACAGGCCAAGTCACCAAGCAGAGGGAGGCTGGGTTCACTGAACAGCTGGTGCGCACCC
>PVJN01015678.1:0-43950 GCA_004026805.1 Lasiurus borealis | reverse complement strand
CTTTTATGTCTATTATACTTATTGAGCTTTGGCATGAGAGTCCCATTGAATAAAAGGCTTTACTACTTAAACATTTCTTTGAATGTCACCTGTCTTTGGAAAAAAATTAATAAAGAATCAATATGGAATATACAAGGAATTCCTTAAATTTAATTTAAAATACCTATAACTCAATAGATGTATAGGCAAAATATCTGAACAGGCAATTAAGAGAAAAGAAAATACAGATGCACAATAAACACAGAAAAAGTTCAACCTTCTAGCTGTCAGAGAATTACAGACTAAGTCACTAATGAGGTATTAGTTTTCAGCCTTCAATTTGGCAAAAATGTAAAAATTTGAGAGTTGCGTTTTAAGTGATGCCAGAGGTAATAGAAATGGGCACTCTCATACACCAATATTGGGAACATTAATTGACCCAACATTTTTTGAAAGTGCAATTTTTAATGTGTACAGACTTTGACCCCATAATCCCATATCTAGGAATCCAGCTTACAAAAATGAAAGCACACATATCATATTAACAGATTTTGTTGCAGCATTGTTTACAACAAAATTAGAAATAAAAAGACTTAAATGTTTACTAGTAGCTCACTGGTTGAAATTGTGATCTGCACTATAGGGTAAAATGCAACGCTTTAAAAATATTATAAATTTATATCTCCCAATATGTAAACATATCCACACTATATAGTTTTAGACTAATATATGTAGAATGATAAATAAATAGGTAGAAACAGAAAGACTTAAAATTAACTAAAAAAAAGATGCAGAGTAAATTTGAGTGATTATCTTTAGTTGGTGGAATGAAATGGGAATATCATTTAAAATTTTAATGCTTAATTTCATGTTATTGTTAATAAAAATTGGTGACAAAGGAGTGATTTTAGCTCTTTTTTGTTTTAAATATAACAGCCTCCCTCTCCACCCCCACCCCCAAAAAAATAACCCACAACCTTATAACCAGCTGAGACAATACCATTTATCAAAGACCTTGACATGGATCAAATTTCTTCTTCATAAACCCATTACAGACACTTATGTGAGAGCCTTGTGCTCAATAGAAATTGCTACTCACGTCAACTTTGCTATTTGCACCCTTTACACCCTCAAAGCCTTTGTGATCATGGTAAGATGAGATGTTCCTCAAGGCAACCCTTAGCCTTTGTGATGTTCCTCAAGGCAACCCTTAGCCTTTCCTTGAACTGAAGTGCCCTTGTGTGCTATTGCTTCTTTCTGTTCAGGTGTCTGGGAACCCATTCCCCACAAAGCCATTGCCTTGGACAACTGTGGAAGCTTCAGAGTGCTGTCTCTAACTGTAAATCTGTAGATCGTTATTGGTTTCCTGGGAGTCTCCCCATGACACACTGTCACTGATCCCCATGAACTAGTCAAATGAGGTTTTTACCAAGGTTTTATGGAAATTGTTAAGAAGAATATAAAATGTAATCAAAAGCATTAGCAGGGCTAGAGGCTGGCATTAAGTTTAATGCTCTCCATTAGGTACATAATAGCCTGTCCTGGCTTCCCCTCTTGGTCCCATAAATTTTCTACAGAACAAGGTGGATATATGGCTCTTCATCCTCTTGGAAATGTTTAGGTACAGAACCCTTGATCATCGATATGAGGTTAATCTAACCCAATAGCCCAAGGGCATGGATCAGGGTCACAATCTTAATAAGGAGATCTAAGCACTATATTACCATTTCCTTGAGTCCCATACTTCCAAATGTTGATCCTACCAATATTTAATCTCTCCCTTCTTTCCATTCCCAGGTTAATAATTCTTTGGATGTTTCTCTTTTGCCTTATCATTAGTGACATCATCTTATTGATAGTCACCTCTTTTTGAGTTCTATTTACCAAGTCCCAGCCACTTGCAAAATCACACACTTGTTTGATCCCATTCCAGTTCCTTTCACAAGACTCCTCAAGATGCTTCCAGCTCTAAAAGAAAAGGCCATGTGTTCGTTTATTTGAATTTATGGAGCACCTTGGTATTTCCCATGTTGTCTCTATCCCAGCTCCCTAGTCCAGTAGAACACTGGGACATTTTGGATTTAGAAGGAAACTCAATTGCAAGTTAGGTCAGCCCCTTGGTAAAAACCCGAGGAAATACTTAAGTGGCATGATTTGCAATGTATCATAAAATCATATCACCTTAGTCAGCATTCAAAATCCACTAAAATGTGGTTCTCCTGACAAGGTTTATGCACATACTTTACTCCACAGTGTAAATTCAACTCCCTCTTTAGTCTTTTTTTTTGGAAACACTTTCATGCTTTCTCCATCCTTTTGGTTTGAACTCATCGTCAACATTTCCTTTCTTCCTACAGGCATTCTTAAAATTTAGTTTTTCCCCCAAGAAAACTTTTCTGAGCTCTTCATTTCTTTTAAATGATGATGTGGCTGAGGGTGAGTCAACACAACAGAAAAGGTTGGGACTTTGGAGGGTGCCTTTCCTTTTGCTTATCTGGACAACAGCAATACCCTACTTATCTTTCAATACCCTACTCAAGTACTAGTATTATGTCTCCTTGTAGCTTTCCCTGTCACACCCTTTATTCCTTGCTGGACAGAATTATTTTCCTGTATCTGTGCATAGTTATTTTTAATATACTTATTGGTCTCTTCTGCTAGACCATGAACTCCCTGAGCAAGTAACCAGATCTCATTCCTTTAATACCCTTAGAGCCCAGTACAGTATCTGGCATATGAAAAGTGGTTGGTAAATGCTTGTAGAAACAAAATTCAATGGAGAGCTGCCATCTCTCTTAATGAATTCTTCATTTCCCCCAATATTGATTAATTATCTATTTAACTTACAATCTCTCTATAATACTAAATAGTTTCTGCTTTTAAATGCAACATACTGCCTAAATATGGTTGGAGTTCAAAGCATTTATAAATCATACAATATCATCAAAGAATGTGGTGTTTCACATAAACAAAAATTTTAGTCTTCTTTTCAGCAATAACATTTCCTTATTTTAATTACTTGTTGATAACCTTTGCAAAGAACATAATAGATAGACTTCCTTCCTTTCTTAAACAGAATATAATGATTATAATGTATTGTTTTCCTGGACGAGTTAGGCAACTTCATACACACCACTTACTGTACTCTGACATCTTATAATAAAGCCCTTGAGGGCTATTAAGGCAAGTAGAATTATTGGCCTCCATAGCAAAGACCCTAAGGTTTCAGTGCTTTTAGTGCTTGAGTCTGTCTTGGAGCTTCATGTTTCTTTATTCAAAGTATAATTGTTAGCATCAAAGAGTGAGACCTGCCTCTCCTTATTCATATTTTTGTTTTCAATAAGTTATTGTTGAATTTGGCAAATTGGTTAAAAAGCAAGGGCTTTTTGACAGCCTCTCAGTACTTGTTCCTGCTTTCCAAGGAAAAGGGAGCATTATTGATGTGAGAACAACCAGTCAGCCCCAAACCAGGAAAAAATTATGTAAGTATTGGGTGCAGGGCTCATGAGATGAGAAGCTTAGGAAATGTGAAAGAATAGGAACATGCTGAAGGATTCCAAGGGGGGAAATAGACAGAATTAGCAAATGAACTACACTCCCTAAAACTCCAATGTCCCCCACCAATTTCCATTTCTTATACTATCAGACATCATTAAGTCAAGTCATCATAACTGTCTTTCCTACTGGAGAAGGCATTACAGTCTTTCTGAGCATTCGCCTCTAGAGAGCCAGTCTCTGTCAAAGAAGGCATTGGACAGTACACCCCCTTGTTCTTTAACCAAGCAGTAAATGGGGCTCATTCTATGAGTACTATGAGGCAGGTATCATCCTAGGTTCTGGGGACCAAGGGATTAACAGATCCTACAAAGATACTTAAGTAAATAGAGGACAAGAGTTGATGTTTTAAAAGGTACCAGGATTTTGTTTTTATTCAAGTATAGTGAGGCCAACAGATCAGAATTGATTGCCATTAAAAATATAGTTTATTACTCACAGTTCTCAAGAGGAGGGGTCACACCATGGCACTCAGGGTCACATGGGAAATACCCAGTTTAGCCAGGAGGCAGGAGTGAGGGGAAAGAATGGTGAAGGCCTTCATCATGGGAAGGAATGGGTGAGACCAGTAAGCACTGAGCAGGTTTAGGATTAGATAGTGTGAATAATTTTGATGAGCTTAAGCTGTACAGATGGTCTCTAGGACCTGGCCATGGGGTAGTTTAGGGCAGGGGGATAGTATCTGGGACTACAGGACCTTGATAAAAGGATGGTGTGAGGATATCACTCAGGATTGGTTGGGTTGCTGGTGCTGAAAGCAAGTCATTTGCTCTCTCTAGTAATTAGCCAGCCCTGGGAGGGGCCATCCTTTCCTGCGTCTGTAGGTTCCCACAATATCAAGGCATCTTAAAATATAGAAAATGAAAAACATGGTTAACACAATTGGGGTTTAGAGAAAGACAATGCTCTGTGGACTGGTTAGAGAAGAAGTAAGAATTGAGCAGAGGTGAGGTCTGGGGAGGAGCCTCAGACAAAGAGAATAGCACATGCCAAAGCCTGGCACTTGAAGTGGGGAGGACACAGGTGGGAAGAAATGAGATGCTGATGAGGGGGAAGGGATGGTGCACAAGGGCGAGGAGTTTGAGCTGTTTTCGGAGTGTAAAGGGAGCACTGGAGGAAATTTTTGGTTTGTTTGTCTGCATGGTGACTTCTTATTATAAACAATTTCAAACATTTGTAAAACTAGATAAAAGAGTGTAACAAATCCCTATATTCTCATCAACCTGCTTCAACAATTGTCAACTCAGCTGGCCTAATTCCATCAAAACCCATGTCCCAAACACAGGTATTCCCATAGGAAGAAATCTTGACATCATGTCATTTTATATATAAATGTTCGAGCATATATCTCTGAAAGATACCTTCTTTTTAAAAAATGGCCATAGTGTCATAATCATGCCTAAAAATCAGTTCCTTAATATTATCAAACATTCGATCATGTTTTCCTCCATACACAATTTTTATTTTAGTAATACCCAAATAAATTTCATATGTCTGTCTCTTAAGCTTCTTTTAATCTACAGTGTCCTCCTCACTCTCCATCATCACCAATGGGTGACCAACCATCCAGTTTACTTGAGACAGTAAAGGATTCCAGATGTTGGACTCTAAGTGCTAAAACCAGGAGCATCCTAAGCAAAAGGTAGCAGTTGGTCCCCCTCTTTCTTCTATTCCTTGCTATTTATTTATTAAAGCAGCCAAGTTATTTGTCTGGTAGCTTTTCCCACAGCCTAGATTTTGCTAAATGTATCCCCATTATAATCTTTATCCCCTGTACTACCTACAAATTGGCAGTTGGCTCTAGAAGCCAGATTAGATTTGCGTTTAACATTTGGGCAAGAAAACTTCATAAGTATATACATCCACACATGTCAGGTTGTCTCTCTCTCTTCCTTCCTTCCTTTCTTTCTTTCTTTCTTTCTTTCTTTCTTTCTTTCTTTCTTTCTTTCTTTCTTTCTTTCTTGTCTGAAATTAGCAGCCACTGATTATTGTTACCTAGATTTATTTTTTCACTAGGGGGATTTTAGAGGGTGTTTTCTAATACTATCATTGCTTCTTTATTTATTAGCAGAGATACTTTTCTCACCCATTCTTGCTTACCCTGAGACACAGTTGTTGGAGGGTTTTGACAGAGAGTGTCTCTGGATATTTTTCTAAACATCACCTGGCTGCTGCGTGAACAGTGAACTATTGGGACTTAAGAACAGATTCAAGAAAAATGTAAGGAAGCTGATCCAGCATTTTAGGAAAAAGATGACAATGGCTTTAACGATGGTTGAGCCAGTGGAGAGGAGATAATGTGGTCAGGTTCAGGTGGAGAGCCAATCCTGATGGATTGAATGTGGAGTGTGAAGGAATGAGAGGGGGCACAAATGACTCCAAGGTTCTGAATAACTGAGTGGGTGATAGTGAGATTTACCGAATTGGGGAGAATTTGAGGAGAAACAGATTTGAGTTTAAAAAAGACAGAAAGTAATACAGTGAAACAAAATCTTGATGCCTGAATTGCATCAAGAAATTTGAAACCATTCCAGAGGATCTTAATAATCTCAAACTCCAGAGATGCCTAGGCTGCTAAAACTATCAGCCTTTTCTTTAAGTCTTTTATTTTTAAATCTGTGGTTCTTGTGTCAAAAAGGTTGACTCTTCTAAATACTTAGAAGATGCCTGATTTCCAGCTTATTACTAAGGCTATGCCACCAATGCCATTTATAAGAGCTGTGATGGTCAGGACTCCAAAATGCCCATGTTTACCCATGATGGTGAGACATGCGGTCCAAATGGTCACAAACATCACATCCACATGTTTATGGAAAGCAGCCAGTGCTGTGAGAGCAAACCAACTTAGTCTAGAGTCTAAACTAACAATTCATGGAATCCAAGAACAGCCACTTTTTTCCCTGTGGGTGCAGCCTTCCTTCCCAGGCCACTGTGCATAGTAGTATAGGTACAACTCCAGCAAGTGCCATTCTCACTGTGGTCCATGTTATTCCTCCCCTACCTCCCCCAAACACACACACACATTTCATTTCCTTGGGGAAATCCTGATTAGAAATGGAAAGGCAGCCCACCTAGGTGGAGGTGGTGGCTATTCTCTATGTAACTAGAAAAGCCCTGAGCAACACCTCTTCCTGCAGATTGCTGTCCCTGAGACACCTGCCTTTAGTCATACTTTTGTGGGCTAAACTGAAATAGAAACAGACTCATAGATACAGAAAACAGACTAGCAGCTGTTAGAGGGGAGGGGAATGTGGGGAGGGCTGGGTGAAAAAGGTGAAGGGATTAAGAAAAAAACACTCATAGACACAGACAATAGTATGACGATTACCAGAGGGAAGGGTGAGTGGGGGGAGGTAGAAGAGGGTTAAAGGGGATAAATGGAGTTGGAAGGAAACTTGGCTTTGGGTGATGAGCACACAATACAATATACAGATGATGTGTTGCAAAATTGCACACCTGAAACATATATAATTTTATTAATCTATGTCACCCCAATAAATTCAATAGAAATGTTTAAAAATGAAATACTACTACTCATATATTCATAAGCTAAAAATGCCTTTCACCCAGAGCTCATCCAAAGGGCCTGCTTTCTTTTGATGTCACATGATCTTTTGAATTTTACAATCTCTGGTGCATTAAACCAAGTATGAGGTGTAGGTCCACAGATATCACTAGGAGAAAGGGAAAAAGCAAACAAACTTCTCAGCAAGAAAATGCAATACACTCCATAGTTGTCAGCATGGGAAGTAAGGGAGGGATGTTAGTGAGTATATTAATAGATTTATTTGTAATCTCATTCTCACCATGGGGTTGGAGGCCATCTTGGAGAGAGGAAGTAGCACAGAGCTATAAAATATCACAGAACAATTGTTATATCACTCAAAGGTAGATAATATTTTACCCTCAAGAGAATTCTTTTATCCCATCTCTTGAAATTTGCAGCAAACTTATGCATTAGGCAGGAAAGGTAGAATTTACCCCATTCTAGAAATGAGAAAATTTAGGTTTGGAGAAGATACCTGATTTGCTCATGATCCCACTGTTTATGAACCACTTCTACATCTCCTGACTTCAGGGTCTTGGGTATAGGGGCCTCTTGCTTGAGGAATAGCTAATGGTAGACTTCAGAGTTCAGTAGGATAGCTATTACAGGCCTCAGTCTTTCCCAAAGCCTTGTGCAAAGCTGTGACATAAGCAACCTTTCTTATCGCCAAAGCAACAGACAGAAAGTTCACTCTCCTTCCCCATGCTCTGGATGTAAGAACCAAACCCAGTGCCCATCTTCTCAGGAACCTCTTTCCTAGAAAGTTGACATCTATCTGAAATGGCTGTTTTAGTTTTCTTTTATAATGTACCATTTATTTTCTTCTAATTGTAAAAAGTATTATGAGTTCATTGTTTTTAAAAATGGAAAATACAGAAGTGTGCCCTTGTTTCCAAGATAAAAGCAATTCCCAATGTGCTGTAAGTCATCTGGAATCATATAATACAGATGTTTCAATAACTAACTCTACATACATTAGGATCATAATGCTATTCCATTTTATAGCCTGCTTTTTTTACTTTATAGATTATGAGCATATTCTCAACCATTAAATATTCTATTAAAATATTTTACTTCTGCAGAGTAGGTTTAGCCTACCATATGGAAGTATCATCATATATTCAACCAGATCGTTTTTAATGGAACATGTCAATTTCAGTTGTTTGCTTTCCCCTTTTTCTTTTATTAGAAAAAAATAACAGATTCATATGCACCCCAATATTTGTCATACATTTGAATCCTCCCTCTCCCTAATTCCACACATCTCATCGATCACTGAGTCCCACTGCTTTCACTCCTCCCTTCTTGGTCTCTGTCTCTTCCCCCTCCTTACTAGTACTCCAGTCTAGGCCCTTTCTGTGCTGGACCTTCCCTGGGCTCCCTAAAGTCTGTCTGAGTCCACCCCTATCCATTCACCATCTCTAGGCAGAGTAATATTCCAAAAATTCCAATTGGACCATGTCATTCTATTACTGTTAAGCCATTCAGAGGCCTTCCATAACCAAAGGATAATGCCCAGTTTCCATTACATAGACTAGGAGGCCCTTAGTAATCTGGCCCCTGTGAGGAGGTCTTTAATCTCATCTCATGCTACTCTCAGCCTCCAATTTTACACACCAGATATAGCAAATGGCCCCCAGTCCCTACTTCTGTTCTCAGCAGTCACATTGTGCATTTTCCAGCTCTGTCATCTCTACCCATGCCATTCTGCTGCCCAGAAAAAGCCATATCACTGAAATAGTTCTTATTAACTGTTCAAAACTCTGATTGGGGAATTTTTCTTGAGGAAACCTTCCCTTGATGCTTCACTCCATCTCTCCATCTATCCCAAGACTGTGTTAGGAGCTCCTCCTTGGTACTCCCACAGACACCAGAGCATACATTCATCAAACACCTTGCACAGTGTGTTGAAATAACATACACACTTGCATCCCTGGCTAGACTATAAGAAAATGCCAGTGCAGAAACCAGCTCTCTTAAATCTCAATACCCACAACACTTGGCACATCAGAGATGCTGAAGAAATGTTTAGTGAACTCAACTAACTTTTTTTAAGTAAGTTTCCTTGTGTGCTTAATCTAAAATGTGTCCCACATTGCTTCTGAGTCTCATTTCTTGAGATTTACTTAATCTGATCATCTACCCTCAATGGTATGCTGATGGTCTACATGTTGTGCATGTTCATATATATCACTTCATTTAATCTTACCACAAGTCAGGACTAGTAGACAGCTGGCATTTTTGTCTAGCGTTCACTCCCTCTTCATCGCACAACCTTACTTCAAATTTTCTTTGTAGAACCATCCATCCCCTGCTCCAGTGATATGGGTGGAGTGAGGGGGTGCCAACAGCACACAGCAGTGAATGGGCATATGACCAGGACCAAAGTCAAATAATATATTTCATTCCCTGGCCACAGTCATTCTTTTAGGGATGGGTACATGACCAAATGAGTCAATTGGAGGCAAAAAAAAATGTAGCTGAGCTGCTAAGAAATACATTCTATTCCCCCAAACACATGGAGCTGACTGCTAAGAAATACATTCTATTCCCCCAAACACATGGAGCTGAGCTGCTAAGAAATACATTCTATTTAAAAAAAAAATGTACTGCCAGAACTGCTACAGCCAACTCGCCTCACCTGAGCCTCTGAGGACTCCAACAGAGAGGAAGGCAGAGCCAAGAAAGGAGAGACATGAGTCGTGATGATGCTGGAGAAACCATGGACCAAGCTGGGCTTGAAGTCACTCCTATGAGCCCAACTTGTCATTTATCTGAGCAAAGTAACTCCTTTTATTTATTTAAGTCAGCCAGAATGAGGTTTCCTATAACTTGCAAACTGAATCTTAATTTACAAGTCTATATAGGATTATTAAAAATAATTATTATAAATTAAGACCCAAAACATCACATTAGACAAATTATAACTAATAATCAGTACAGCTAAGATTTGAATTTGACATTTCCTAATTCTATATTTTGATGTTCTCAGTTATGAGGTAAAAAGCCTGATATAGTGTTGATAAGGGAAACACACACACACACACACAATCTCTATACTTTCCTATGAGATTCTTAAGAAACCTCTATAGATTATTCTGCTATACTGTCCAATCAAGATATATAATTACCCTTGAAAACTCTGAAGGTCTGCCTCAAACAATACAGATGAGTATTATTCCTAAAAATGTGAGTAATCATTATTTTTATTAACCAATTTTTATTGTATAGAGATAGTCTTTATTTAAAGGAATTTTATGGTGATCCTTCTACAAAGTAAAGCCTGTGCCCTAATTTGTATCTAGCCATTGATCAATCAAGATTTCTTAAAAATAAGCCTGTATTATAATTTAAATAGAAAGGGAACCTTAGCAACATGCAGGTTATGTATAAAAGATCACTTACCTGTTTCAAACATTTAGACAAATAAATCATTCAAAATGTCCAAAATGCTGCAAAATATCTCACAGTTAGAGATTCTACTATGTCAGGAAAACTTGACAAACTTTGAGTTACAACAATTGAATTATCTAGTGGCCATTCATTTTTTTTTCCATGTGGTTGTTGTTTCTGTTGGCAACTACTGAATTTCAAGGACTGTGCTTGGGACATAATATTAAGCAAAACCAAGAGAGCCTGTGCTCTGCTAGAAACTGGGCAGAAGGGGATGAATATAACTAACACCACTGCCACCCTCACAGAGCTTGACCAAGTACAGCAGCTCTAAGCTTTTTTGATGGCTTCCCTCCATTATTAAAAAAGCTCTTATACATGCATCTCTGATAAATATATCTTTACTTCTTTATAAATCTTATACTTGCTTTATTTTCAACTATGTATAGTATAAAACACACACAGAGAAAGCAAAAATGATGAGACCAAAATTTAATATAAATAGTTCTATTATTTTCTCCCCAGACTGCTGGCCCAGTGGGCTGGGCTTCCAATGTCCATGCATTGACCTAGCTTGGATCAGCTCCCTTAGGCATGGTAAAGAAGTAAACATATATTTGACTTACACGTTGGGCCTAGGGCTGAGCTGAGTAGTTCTTATTCTCGAGAAGCCTAGCCTCCCTTACTGGTCCTGTCTGGGATCCGGAGATACCTAAAACCACTCTTGAAATCAGGGCAACCATGGTCATTTCAGTTGTTTGACTGAGTTTTCACTTTTTAACCATTCAGTTTGCCATTGGGTGGACAATACTGCTTGAGGCAATATTCCTCACAAAATATCGTATCTACTAAGAATAGCTGGTATATTGACCAATGCCAGAAAACTCAAGGACTGAGAAAAATCTCTGGTGCATTCTCTCCAGAAATACATTAGCTGGACAAGGCAGACTGCACACTCCAAGCAGGCCTTCAGTTATAAAGCATTAGTATTCTTGTCATCCTCTATTTCCAAAGCTAAATTGTGCAGCCCACAAACTACAAGAACATGTTGTTTCCCTACACCAGTGTCTACTCATATTTCTGCAAATTAATTTAACCAACATTTATTGAGTGCCTACCTTGAACAAAACACAACAAATAGCAATTTATTTTTGCCAAATGACTTGAGCCAACACAGATATGTGGCTTAACGGATCCAGTTATATACAGAGCCCCCACTTTAGGAAAATTATTTCCCAGAAAATGATTGCTAAGTAGGGTTTGCGTGCCCATCCCCTGGCATCATTGTGAGCATACATTAGCAGCCAACAGCATGCTTCCTTCCCACATACCCTAATGAAAAATGATAGCTTGTCTCTAAAACCAAACCAATTATTCTTGTTTTTGTTTAATAGAAATTCAGCTGGTGTTTAGTGACAGAATAACTAACTCAGTCTTATTTGGAATCCAAGCGTCAACGCGGATCCTGTCGCTTTGCTGACAGGAAATGTAACCCAGATAGCTTATTTGATAAAACAGGGCTATTTTGGCTTTGAAACAAACAAACAAACAAAAAATCCTCCACTCTTGTGACTTCAGAGCAAATGAACCATGTGCCCCCAGCTCCGTCTCTCTCTTTCCCTGGCGACAGTCCCTAACGTGGCACATAACGAGGCAGCATTTTCCATAACCAGCAGTATCTGCGCCGAGCTGGTTGAATATCACCTGATTGAATATCACCATTTCAGAACTGCTGTCTAATCACATTGTTTCAGGCTGTGTGAACAAAATAATGTTTCTTTAATTACGTGAACTCTTTATTTTTGATATTTTAATGACATTTCAGAAGATAGACCAGCCGCTTCTCTTAGATCGGGTGGTATTAATCAGGGATGACAGCTAGTTATTTGATACATTTTTAAATCCCACTTGTGTTTTCCCACAAGTAATCTGGGACCCGATTTCTCGGTCCTGGGTCTGTAATGTCACTTGTGTTTCTACCCATAATGAGCAAAATAATTGAACCAAATTAGCACTATCTATAATTCAGTGCTAGCTTAGAGGCCTTACTTTATTTTTTTTAATGAAATTATAAAGCATTCTCCCCTCAGGATAAATGTTAATAAATAAAGGCCTGAGATCTGCATCTTCACTGGGTGTTGGTCCAGCCTGCTTTCCCCTGGTGGCACCCAGCTGCCTGGCTGTCAACATGGCAGGTCCGTTTCCTCATTGAGCATGAGTTCTGTGCTGGGAGATGCCCAGACACTCAGAGGGGCTCTTTTACCTGGTTGGAATGCTGGGGACCATTTAATGCATCTTGGATGCTGTTTGGGGATCACAGGGTATTAGCATCACATAGGGCCTGGGCATGAGTTAGTCATAAGTGCCACAACTGTTTATTCATCTCTCTGGTGTACCGAACTGAGAAGCCCCAGGGTAGTGGCCCTGGCCTCCTGTGCCTCATTGTTTCAGAGGCACTTATACAGGCTACACTGATAGTAAGTGTTGTTGTGAAATGCAAAGTATAAATATTGCTTGGTTCTCTCACTTTACAGAGAAAGGTGATGAGGCCCAGAGTAGACTTGATCAAGATCGCCAAGCAAATATACTTGAGTTCTATTCTCAATTCCCAGGGCACCTTCCACTCACTACCTGGCCTTTTCTGTAAAGTTAAAGATCCAAATATTCAGTCAAGCATACGAGTTACAGAGCAGTGCTTCTCGAACTTGAATGGGTGGAGGAATCACTGTGGAGCTTGTTAAAATGCAGATTCTGATTCAGTGGGCCCCGAGTAGGGTTAAGAATGGGCCTAACAAGCTCCAGCAGATGCAAGGCCTGCTGGTCTGTGAGGGGTGAAGCCAGAGAGCAGTGTGACTGGTCCAGCTGGCTCTGGGGTCACTGACAGAGCTCCTCCAATCTGACTCTGCTACTTTCTGCATGTTACCCTACTCGAAGCATAACACAGCTGCGTGTGCCAGAGACATGCTCCCTCTTCCCCAAACTGTAAAGGAGCCAAGTGAACAAAGCAGACAGTAGGGAGTGCAAAGGACTGAGGCAAACTGGAGCACACATGCTCTTTCTA
Source organism: Lasiurus borealis (assembly GCA_004026805.1). NCBI lineage: Eukaryota > Metazoa > Chordata > Mammalia > Chiroptera > Vespertilionidae > Lasiurus > Lasiurus borealis. Next base: position 30,415 of record PVJN01015678.1, on the reverse strand, counting down.
AGGTAATAGTTGTTGTTTATCTTTACTTGATTGTTACATCAGAGAAACAAGGGTCTCCTGCTGCCAGATCTTATGGAGTTTTAGAGAAAATCTTTTCATTGTGCACTTCATATCTGGGGAGGAAAAGGATGATGAAAGATGGTAGATATATAGATGATCATTAGGTAGATAGATGATAGATAGATAAATATTTTTGTGAGCCCTCATAAAGTTTTAAAAGTTGGCAATTATTTAAGACATTTTAAAACTCTTTTTAAGGCCATGCCTGAGCTGGCTCCCGCGTCCAGTTTCTTACTTCTTTACAAACACGTTCTCACTAATCTTCAAAATAACTCCAGGAGGTAAGTAAATGTTATGATGATTACCATTTCCCATAAGAAAATTGGCTTAGAACCATTCGGCACATCTGTCCTTATAAGGAACTAGATGCAAGCACGGCTGACTCAAGGCAGGAATGACTGATTCCGAAGTTCATTCACTACACAGCAACGGTGATTGCCTCTAAGTCCTGCCCAAATCTCCCCAGTCTCTCAAGTGTCCCCTGGACCATGGCTGACACGCTGTGTTCCAGAAAGGGGGAGGGGGCAGGGGGAAAACGCTAATAAGCATTAAAAGAAGTTTTCTTCTAGGAAAACCCAACTGGCCCAAAAGATCAAATGTTAGACCTGGGCTTCCTGAACGCTGTGCTATCTCAGCCCGACCAACCACAGGCTCTCTCCTCACACTGTTTCAAGGTAATGGGATGAAATAGCTAAAAACACTACCTTGAATCTTGACACCGCAGTTCATTTAATGTATATAGGCCTTCATCTACTATAATGCCACTGTATCGGGCTAGTGTGAGAAGTGAGTGACAGTTGTCCCCTTAAATCATTTAAACCGAGTATGCAAGTGGCACCCAGTAAATTGCTGTATATGTGTGAGTACGGTCCCTGCAATCTCCCTCAGGACCTGAACATGTAATTCAGATGCTCCTTGTATGCGGGAGCTCGGATTCACAACGTACCTTTCCTGGTACCTAATGGAGAGGAAATCTCATTCCACGTGAGTAGCGCCTGGTGTCCCAGGGTAAGCACATCTTGTCTCCCCATATCATCTTCTCTCCCTCCACCACCAGCGCCACCATTCTCCCAGTGAAGGTAATGCAGGTGAGAGAATCTAGACTGTGGAGACAAGAGCAACCTGTCTTGGTCTGGAACCTGGTCTGGCCCTGGCTGTGCCCACTCGGTATATTATAAAAGCTATTGGAGCTCAATTTCCCTAATTGAAAAAGAGAATAACAATCCTTATCTCCTACATGTTCTTTTTGTTTTTGTAGGAATTAAATGAGATGATGTATGTAAAGAATCTGATACATAGTAGGCACTTGGCAAATTTAAGTCCCTTAACTGCCCTTTTTATTTCTGTATCACCTCTGGTTAACCTTGTCCAGAATGTCACCAGGTCAAGAGTGAGCAGATTACCAAACTACATTCTTTCTCCCAACTTTGAAAGAAAAAAAAAAAGAAGAAGAGATAGCTTCTAGTAAAGAAGGCAAAATTATACCGCATTCAGCCCTGGACTGGGAATCGAGAAATTAGACATTTATAAACAACCATGGTAGTGCCAGCTGTCACTCACCCCATTTTAAGGATGGGAAACTGAGTTTAGAGAGGCCAAGTCATTTGCCCCGGAGCACTTTGCTTTGACCCATGACTCAGCGAGTCTCGCTCCCCAGTGGGTACACACCATCACAAGTCATTTCACTTCATGGAAGCTTCAGTCTCTTCATCCGTCAAACGGAGATATTGCCAATATCCACGCATATAAGAAAAGGGTGTTTTTGTTCTGGGTGGTCCCCATCAAATTCTCCATTGAGACTAATTTCCCACTGAGAGGGAGCCCAAGCGCAGCCACTTGCCCTCAAGTGCACTGCTCTCAGGCAGTCCTCATACCAGTCAGGTCTTGTTTGGTGATCTGCCCAAGCCTCCTTTCAAGCTGGCCTGTGCGGACAGTTGGGTAGTCTCTCTCAGATCTAAACTATTTTCAAGTGGTTCACATTTCCAGGATGGAAATGATCCTTTTGATACAGATCAGGCTCAGCTTTGATCATTAAACCGTTCCCTACTTCCCTGTGAATTTCAACCAAAGCAGGGAAACTGAGCCAATGCATGCCCGTCAGCTCAGAGGAGAGGGGTAGGGAGACAGCAGAGTCCCCTAAGCTACATGAAGATACCCCGTTAAGATCAAAATCCAGGCTGAAGAGAGGTACTTTAATTAGAAATCAAATACGGCTACCCACTCTTTCTCCCTCCCCACTCCCTTGCAGATAAACACAGAAGGTTTATGATTGGATAAAGTTTGGTTTCAGTCCAAGCATAGAAATGGATTTAGAAGGCTTCAGCTTCCTGTCTCCTAACTTTCCTGACCACAAATATTTTTTGTTGTAAGCCATGAAAGCAAAGGGTTATTTAATAAATTAACACTTTAAATGCCTTTGGTTCAGCCATCACTTAGTTCTAAGCTCAATTACTGGCCTCCAATTCATGTCACTCCTTCAGTCAGGCCTGCCTTGTCTGTCACTTAATTCTTTTACCGAGAAAGCTTTAGTGCCCATCCTTGCTGTGTTTTATGGTTTTACAATACTTTATTGAATTGCTATATTGTAATATTTCTGTCCTTCCCCTCCCCCAAATAATCCTTTATGAGGAAGTAGACACAGTCTGGAATGCAGTGAGGTAAGCATAGCAGTCTTTATAGCATTTTACAAATTTCTCTTGGCCTCAGAAATTGCAAAATAAACACTTACCAAAAAAAATAGCCTTTGCCTGCAGGACAATACATGGTTTTTTATTAAAAGAGGAATTTAAATTCCTTCTGTGCACAGGCTGTTTTAACTATAAAGACTTGGAAAATTAATTTTTGCCTATAATCTCTTATAGATAATACTATAAAAATAGTTCCCCTTTAAGAAGCATATTTCATGCAAATATCAAAAAGCCTTTTATCTGTGTTCAAGATTTCTTGTTCTATTTCTGTCCCTTATTTCCTTCTCTTAGCAGAAGATCAGGCTTTGAGAGCCCTGGCTTTCAGATTTTACTGCTAGGAGGCAGAGCAGCGGTCCGGGCCACAGGTTGGCCTGCTTGTGCTCTACAAGCAGAGAAACTGAGGATCCCAGCTCAACTTCCTACTCTGTGCTGAGCACTGTGCCAAGCGCTGGGACAGGGAAGTGGCAAATTCAAAGGGCAAGGAAGGCAGGGTTCCAGCCAGAAATAGGCAGGCGTCATGCTGGAATAGCAGATTGGGCTGGCAGTGCAAAGTGAGAAGAAAAGGAAAGAAATACCATCTTTTAAGCAGTGTTACCCACACTTCCCTCACTCACAAGCTACCTTCAGGATTTTTACACACCCCAGTACCACCTGTATTATTGTTTTAAAAATATTTTTCTTTCGATGATTCACTGTTTTATTTTCATTTAGCCTCACTCTAAGCAATAATATTGGCGAAAGTCACTGCTTAATGAGTTGCTGTGTGTGTGTTCAGATTTCCAGGATGGAAATGATCATTTTGATAAAGAACTGTGTGTGTGTTTCCGAATAAACATTCAATTAATTATATAACTATTAAAGAAATGTTCAACTAGGTACCCCTAAGAATTTCTCAGGTACACATACACTGGGAAACCCTGCTGTTATGGACTGAATGTTTGTGTCCCCTCAAAATTCATATGTTGAAATCCTACCCCCCAGTGTAATGGGGTTTAGAGGTGGAGCTTTTGAGTGATAATTAGGTCTTGAGGGTGGAGCCCTCATGAATGGGATTAGTGCCTTTCCCAAAGAAGAAACACAGGCTCTTGCTTCCCCTGCTCTCTAACTTGTGCAGACACGGTAAAAAGACAGCAGTCTGAAGCAGGAATCAGTCTCTCACCAGACACTGAATCTGCCAGCGCCTTGGTCTTGGACTTCCCAGGCCCCAGAACTGTGAGAAATAAATGTTTATGATTTATAAGCCACCCAATGTATGATATTTTTGTTACAACAGCTTGAACTAATGAAGACACCTGTCTTAAGATATAGAGGAACCCAGCAAGGGAAAAGAAAGGGTGAGGAAAAGATACCTAAGACTTGGCATTTGTAGAAAAAAATGTTTCCAAATGGTCTCCAGCGGTAGGAGCAGGATGATGAGGGGTGAGGGGGTCTCCTCATCCCCATCCATATGCATACACACCCAATGAAGCACTGAAGTCAGATGCTCAAGATGAGTCCTTCCCCATCTGTTGTCCTTTCACCCTTCTGCCCTCAGAACAGACACCCAGGAGACTTCAGGCCAGATCCTGGAAACTCAGTTTGACAGATCGGTGGGCCTGGGTAAATCTGCCCCAACTCATCATGGTCACTGGAACACCCATCCAAGCACACATCCTATCACTGCAATCCATACGATAGGCTTCCATGGGGAGGAAAAGCAGCGCTCATTGTTACATTCAGCTGCCACCACACGGTAAATTTAGTGCTCACAAGGGCTCTGACACCTAGCCATGCCCCAAGTATTGGATGTTTTGGTTTGCTGATTTTCTAAATGCAGCTATGGGATAGTAGAAAGAGCCAAGATATGGAGTCAAGTCTATCTTAGCATTTCTGCCCAGACACTGACTGATTGCCTGATATTGGGTAAGTTACTTAAATCTTGTGACTCTCAGCCTCCACCTCTGTAAAATGGAGGTAATAATACATACATTTAACAATTTCTTTTTTTGAAAGGGAAAACAAAATACCTAGTATATGTAAAAATATAATGCCTAGCACATAATTTGAAATCACACAGCAACTATGTTTTAATGTGAACTATGTAACCATTAGAAATGACAAAATTATAGTAATGAGAACGATCAAAGCACTATCAAAAAAATCCTTAAAGTAATTTTTAAATAGTAAAAATATTCCAATATTTCAATTTTAATATATTTCAGTGTGCCACTGTGTGTACATGTATTCACTCTATTTTCACATAACAAAACGATGCATATTTATAGACAAAGACAAAAACATGGAAAAATAACATTTTTGTATGTTAGGTCTCAGAAGCAGTTTGCTGTAGAAATTAAATTAAGAACATTAGCTCTTAAACCAGGCCTTAATCCCAGCTACGCCACTTCCTAAATATATTATCTTAGCTAAATGATATAGTCTTGCTAAGCCTTAGTTTTCTTTTTAGAAAACCAGGGATATTAATAATAACAGCAATCTCCTAGGGTGGCTTAGCTGGTATTAGTGAATTCTGGTGTTTAGTAAATTCTCAATCAATCGTACTGATATTAAGATGGTAGGATTATGGTGATACTTTTACCTTTTAATAAGGGAGCTTTGTTCAAAATAGAAACTGTGCGTTAGCCACATCACAACTACATTCTCTGAGTTTCTATTATCCACCCCAACGTTGCCCTGTGGGAAAGAGAGAGAATAGCAAAGGCACCACCACCCCCAGGCTGCCCCATTGGTGCTAACCCACACCTGGGCAGCTGGTGGCCAAACCAGAGGGACAAAGGCTCACCTCCCACCGGCCACAGCCGAAGAGGGCCTAACGATCCAACTGCTTTATTCTCACACAGAACAAATGCATCTGGAATATCCCTGGGCTGTGTGTCTACCACTGCCACTTCCAATTTTACTTTACAGCTACATTGGACAATTTTAAACCCTCTTCAATTGAGGCTGCCTTTATTTGTATTCAGACTAAGCTAGAGTGTGTGTGCCAGGGGACAACTTGACCATTAAAAAAAAAAAATTCTGTTTGACTACATATATTTTTATCAATTTGGGAAAGCTATCAAAGCAGGGATTTTTCACTTAAAAGCTTGGAAATAAAGCTGATATCTGGTTAAGGAAGGACTGAGGAAATCACTATAGCAAAAATGAAATCCTTTTGTGTATCCAGTTTCACTTTGCTGTTGTCATGGACAGGATGTATATTCAAATGTGTTTGCATATTCTAAACGGATCATACATCAAAATTAGAGCCATATTGTTCCTTTTACAGTGAAACTGTTTATATAGGAAATACTGTACCAAACATTCCCTGCCTCCACCCTGGGTTGTGACTGATTACCGAGAGAGATAAAAGCACTTATGTCCACAAACAGGAGAAAAGCCGATATGCACGCAAGAAATCAAAAGAAGGTGTGATTTTTAACACAAACACCATTATCAACCAAAAAGAAAGAGATTACTAGAGTTTATGCAAATTCAGAGAAAGCGAAATGCATGTACTTACACACTGACAGTTTGAAAATTAGGGGTTGGATTAGATGATAGTAAAATTCAGTTTGGTGCAGTTCAAAACAGCCTCTGGATGGCCTTTTGTTTCCATGTGACCAACTGAATTAGAGTCATTTACAAGAGACAGATAAGGCCCAGTAAGGGGAATCCATTTCCTAATTTGCTATGGGAAAAGGTAATTTAAAGCTGGTCTCTTGGTTCTTTAGTGTATTTTCTGGAAGGGCTGAGTCGGTTTCAATAAGTTCAGCTGAATTTTCCTCCTCCACAGAAGCCATTTTTTTTTTCCATCCTCTTCATGCTCAAAAGCTTGCTCCAAGTACAAAGTGAAATGGGAAGTTGGCAATTATCCTATAAATCCGGGTTATGTTGTTAGGTCAACAGAATTGCAGGTTTGATGGAGCTTAAAGGAATTTTAGAGATTATCCTATCCCACAGCTTTCGAACTTTAAATATTTTGTTAATGAAATCATGTAGAACTCCAACATATAAATTAGGTTTTAACAGGGTTTCACTACTATAAATTTATTTTAAAAGCAAGCAAGAAAAAGTCCTAATTTTAACTTTTACTTTTTATTAAGTCAAAAATAAGGATGATAAGATTGATTTGATAACTCCAAAATACTGAAATTTGGGATCATGAATGATATCTGCCTCTTATATCTACCTCACTATCTTATTTATTGCTATTGAGAACATAATTCCTCACACAAATAAGAGTGTAAAATAGTAACCATTTTGCCCTAGCCAGACACTTCAGTTGGTTAGTCCAATGATCGACAAACTGTGGCTCAAGGGCCACATGTGGCTCTTTGACCCCTTGAGTGTGGCTCTTCCACAAAATACCACAGCCTGGGCGAGTCTATTTTGAAGAAGTGTCATTAGAAGAAGTTTAAGTTTAAAAAAAAAATTGGCTCTCAAAAGAAATTTCAATCGTTGTACTATTGATTTGGCTCTGAGACTGAGTTTGCCGACCATTTATCCCAATACCAATATAACAGGGTTAGGGTTAAATCCCCGGTCAGGACACATATAAGAATCAACCAATGAATGCATAACTAAGTGAAATAATAAATCTCTCTCTCTCTCTCTCTCCTCTCTCTCTCTCAAATCAACACAGTAACAGTTTCATAATTTTTTAAATGTAATCAGGATAATTCATTCTAAAATTCAGATGTTAGAAGACATGCTATTCTAAGGTCTTTACAAAAACAAGGCCACCTGCCACTAAATAAAAAGATTGCTAGCCGAGACTGGTTTGGCTCAGTGCATAGAGCATCGGCCTGTGGACTGCAAGGTCCCGGGTTCGATTCCGGTCAGGGGCATGTACCTTGCTTGCGGGCACATCCCCAGTGTGGGGCGTGCAGGAGGCGGCTGATTGATGTCTCTCTCTCATCGATGTTTCTGACTTTCTATCCCTCTCACTTCCTCTCTGTGAAAATCAATAAAATATATTTTTTAAAAAAAGATTGCTAGACTTTAATAAACAGAATTTCAGGGAATATGGTTTTTGTTGTTACAACTATTAAAATTTAATAAAAAATATACTTTAAAATAAAATTCAAATTAAATGGTTGCAAAACTTCTGAATATGGTTTGAAAAACCAAAAGCCAGAATTGAAATGACTTGCCCAAGGACATACATGTGAAATAAGTAGCAAAGCTTCCTCAGCTACCCCTCTTCTTCTTTTAGCTCCCCCCTTTTTTTCTTCCCTATAGATTATTCCTGGAGTGCAAAAAAATAAAGAAGTCTTATTATCTCCCAACTTTAAAAGAAAGAAAAAGCTTTGGTGATCCAATGCCCCAACATCTTTATCATCTTATTACTTACAAAGCTTTTCTACCTTTGACTTAAGTTTTCTAAAAAGTATCTACAAATACATCTCTTCTTTCATCACCTCCAAACTGATCACTCTTTTACTCTCCCACCAAGTCCAGAGTCTATTTCCTTTTTGCTGAACTTTATTAATCTCTTATCTACACTCGTTTGCAGAAATCATTATGATAGAAATGTTTGTATTTTGTTCATTGATGCTTCCTAATTACCTTATACAAAGTCTCACTCACAGTAGGCGCTTAATAAATGTTTGTTGAATAAATGAATAAGTCATGTTAGAGTCCCTTTCATTTGTGAAAAAGCAGATTGCCCAAAATCTCTAAGGACAGAGTTCTGTTTTCAAATAAAACTTGATAAGGGACTAAAAGGAAAGAGAAATGGTAGGTCAAAGGCAATTGCCCTTCATCGTTGCCACAGGGAGATGTAGGAGTTCAGTTGGTTGGAGAGTCGCCTGTACACCAAAAAAGTTTCAGTTTTGATTCCCCAGTCAGGGCACACACCTAGGTTATGGGTTTGATCCAATGTTTCTCTCTTTCTCGCTCTCTCAAATCGTTGGGGGTTTTTTGTTTTTTTGTTTGTTTGTTTTTTGTTTTGTTTTGTTTTGTTTGAAAAGCTGTTGTCATTCCATTATACTTCAATTAATTTTTTTTGAAAAATGATAAATTAAAAAAATAAAAAGCAATTGCCCAGTAAGATCACTACAATACTAATCAATCAAGGGCTCTGTAAACACTTGGACTGTTGTAAGTGACCAAGTTTGAATCTGACTTTGTCACTCAAAGATCTTCTCAGTTTTGTGTTTTATCAGAGTTCTGCTTCTAAACAGCTACATAAAGGTTTATAAACCACTGAAATCTCATGTGGCAAGTGACTTACTCTCTAATCCTTAATTGTAAAATATGGAAAATTATATGTTTTTTCTGCTATACAGGATTGTTGCAATTCACAACTGAAATCTTTTTCACAAATGTGGGAGGTATTATCCTAGTTATCTTTATCACTACCTTACTAAAGACCAGCATCAAGATCTATACCTCAAAATCATGTCATCAATAAGACATAATCCAAGTCAGCCATACTGGATATAAGACTAAATTATTTCAAGTTTAAAATAGGCAAAATTTTATATATATCTTTACTGATTTTATAGAGGAAAAGAGAGGGAGAGAGAGATAGAAACATCAATGATGAGAGAGAATCATTGATCGACTGTCTTCTGCATGTCCCCTACTGGGAATTAAGCCCCAATACCCCAGCATGTGCCCTGATAGGGAATCGAACTGTGACTTCCTGGTTCATAGGTTGATGCTCAACCACTGAGACACACAGACCCGGCTAGGCAGAATCTCTGAAATTAAGGCCTAGTATAGTAGTAAGGTCTCAGGAATCCAGGTTTTGCAAATTCAGAATATATCACCCTTGGAGAGAGCTCAAGTAAAGTGTACCATTGCACCAATTATGAAATAAGGACTTTATGTGTAAACAAGGCTTCAAGGAGTATTGACCCTTCTCTTGAGTTAATATTCAAAGCATTTTGCTGAGAACTTTAAAAAGTATTTTCAAAGAACCTCTTCCTATAAATAAGTAATAGAGCAATTCTGAAATATTCTTACTTCTTTGTTATGGCAATTCCCATAAGGACCTACTCACAAAGCCTTTGTTAACTGAGGTTTTCTTAATTAAAGTTGTATTTGCTGGAAAATATTTTATGATTTAAATATTAGACTAGGAATAAAAATTACCTCTTATTTATTTATGAGTGCTCATTGATGTCAGGCCACTGTTTAAATGTTTTCACATACATATCATTTCATTTAACCTTTATGATAACCCCACGATGTATTGTAGAGGTGATTTTTTTTTAACAACAGGAAAGCCAGGCTCAGAGAGTTTATTTAAATTATCCAATGTCCTGAATCTTGAAAGTCTGATTCTAAAACCCCTTCTCCTAATCATTTTTCTATTCTGTCTCTTCATGAAGATAAGCTTTAAGATTTGATCAAGGATAGGCCAACTTTATAGGGACTTTACTGCTACGAAATATGCGAAAAGTGTCCCTCTTCACAACATCCTTTGGCATGTAGAAGCTACCCTTGACCAAAATTTTATTAAGTCCATTCAGCCTGGCTGACTGTCATCATCTGTGGATGCCACTGGAGGTTTGATACTCATGATGACTTCCAAGTTCTTAATGCCAGAGAACTGATAAGTTTAAGAAATTATGAGTGTAAGATCACAAAATCATCCTGCAAATGGGAAGTGGGTGTAGAAATTTAACTCAGGGCTTATTAAGCTCATCTACTGTTTTCCGTTGACCCTCTTCTGACATTGCTCCATGCAGCAGCCCTGGCTCTTAGAGGGAGGGTAAGGGACAAGGAGCATGAGTCTTGGTCCTGTCTCCTAAAGAAAAGAGAACCAGCTGGAAAGGGCAGTGCAGCTTTTTGCAGTGATGCAGGCTTTCGAGGGAGCTGGCCCCCAAGTCAGGAATGTGCAACTCTATCTGCAACTGATTTTTCTCCCCAACAAGAGACCCTTTGGATCGTGAACTTCAAACCAAGAATTGGATTTTTCTTACAATGTCAACAATTACTTTGTTATTAAAGAAAAAATCCGGGAGGGAGACAGCAGATGGACACATCTGACAGGGAGCAGGGAGGAGGGAACAGTGTTCCAGGTAGTGGAGAAATTGCTCAAGGACAATTTGTATGTGAAAATATAACCCCTATAAATCTGCCAGAGCCAACAGGGGTGAAGACGAATCACTTACAGAAATGTGTCTTCTCTCTCCAGCAAAGCTGACCACAGCTTAATTTAGGTGCCCGCCCTGTTTGTGCTGGGTTTCAGATTTTTTTTTTTTTAAGTGAAGCATGGGCAACAAAGAAGTAAATTGATATCAGTTCCTTTGTCTTGTCCCATTAATAGCATCTTTTGCCTCCTGGTATTTTTAGAGCTTTGATTCAAAATATAAAAGTCTATGCCATAATTCAAACCAGTGAGCATATCATTGCCATGGCAATAGAATATTGGCCTAAGAGCAAGAGAGCCAACTTTTTTTCCCAATGCCACCATCAACTTTCTTGTTCTTGTCAGCATGACTAAGAGAATGAAAGAACCGATCCATTATTTAGCTAGTTAAGAATTGCCTAAGCTGCTCATTCAACATATTAGGATATAAGTCACAATAGGGCAAGAAATTTTTCTTTCTTATACACATTGTCTGAACCATGACTTGTTCACAGTAAGATGTCAATCATTATTTGTGGCATTAATGAATGAGTTATCTATCCATTTATATACATCCTCAAAGACTAATACAAAATACAGCTTGGTTTTCCTTCCATGGAATTGCAAATGATACTCATTATGTCTCTCAACTTTCTCTTGGGGACCATGGGTAAATATACTTCTGTATTACTTCAACTACTGGTTTAAAATTTTGAAATAGGAACACATCTCTGGGAATATTGTTCCCCAACAAATATTTCCACTTAATTTGCAACCCTCCCCTACCAATTCTTTATTGCAGTGGCCCACTTTCTTAGCTTCATGCATTCACGAGCTTGGATAATACAGGTTGCACACAATTAAACAAAGAACTCTGCTCAGAATTATTTCTCTCTAGATTATCAGATTCCATCTTTATTCCATATGCTTGTTTAAATGAATGATCTGTCAGCTTTTCTTAGGAGGTTTTAAAAGAGACACTTTTGATAAGACCTTGGTTAAGTCTTCTTTTTTCTGGCCTTCATTTTCTCATCTCAGATAGAAGATAACAATTTCTTTAATTATTTTGTTATTAAAGAAAATATCTGGGAGATGTTTGGGCCAGATTTATGTCACCAATATGGCAACACTCAAATTCAATGGAAACCATGGACACATTTTTATTTGACCTGCCCAGAAGTTTTCAGTTTTATATTAGTATATGTGTGGTTGAGGTGGGAGTTGGGGAGTGAGAGGTAAGATAAGGGAATCTAGTTGCTTAGTTTTCAAAAGATAAAGAAAATTTCATATAAAAATCCAGAAATCAAATTTCTTCTTTCTCTTTAGAAGTCAGATCTAGCAACATTAGTCCAAAATCTAGAATAGGAATAGTTAGAGGCTGTCCTCTTTCTAGATAGTCTGTCTGATCTTTCTAGTTCTCCCAGTGTCCCCAGATCCAAGTCACTCCTTAATGTTAGCTATTTAACCCCTGACATAGGTGAGCTCTGCAATTCTTTCCTTATTGAGCATTCTATTATTCTACAATTCTATGTAATACTGTCAATTGGTATTGGGTCACTAATAAGCATTTAATAAATCTGCATTAGGTAAAACTGTGTTGTCATTATACATGACTTGTTTATTTTTAAGATCCTAGGTACATTTTTTTTCTGAGTTTCAGTTTGTTCATCAGTAATGAGGGAATTGTAATACTTGGCCTTACATGAATCTAAAGCTAAAGGCTTCCAATGCTACCGGTGTTGCTTATTTTCAAATATGCTCAGATATTAACTTTGAATGGTTATTAACTGTAACATTTTTCTCACTGGCATTCTTCTAGTCAATGAAGTAGATAGTTGTAAGATGGTACATTTTTCCCATAAGACTCTATAAAGCTATTTTTATTTTGAATGGAAAATAAATAAGTCCATAAATTTAGTTTATTTTTTTCTAAATAAACCCATTTCTCAAATTCTGTAATGTTGTAGGATTTTTATGCCTTTTTCCACCTAAAACTGGAGATATTCTTCAAATATCTTATTGGTAGTAAAGAGTAAAAATGAAATTGCCTAAATATGCTCTAAATTCTTTTTGCATTTCAGCCTCACAGGAGCCCTGTGAAGTAGATATTATCATCCTACTTTTACTGTGAGAGACCAATAAGAGCTGAAACTAACTCAGTGTGGTCTGATTAGAAATCCAAATCTTTCCCCACCATACCTCACAGCCTCCTAGAAAAATCTGTTTCCCAGACTGAAGACAATAAAATGATTTTAGATGGAAGTAAGCATTAATGATTTGAATATCCCTCTATTACTATTAATAAATAGGTATACACTTCTCATTTTAGATGTAGAAATTTATACATCTCTCAGGTTTATCATAATTATTTTTATTGTTGTGTTTTATTTTATGTATTATTTATTTTGGTTAATCCTCATCTGTGGATATTTTTTTTCATTTTTTCTTCAGAGAGAGTGGAAGAGAGGGAGCAAGAAAAAGAGAAAATCATTGATGTGAGAGAGACACATCAATTGGTTGCCTCCCAGACACACATCCACCAGAGGTGGGGAATGAACCTGCAAACCAAGTACATGCCCTTGACCTGGAATCAAACCCAAGTCCCTTTAATGCATGGGGCAATGCTTTAACCACTGAACACTATTTTTTAAAACTTTCAAACAACATTTTTGTTTTCTTTGTACCTACTTTTATGGTTACCTTCTATTTATGGTAAGTGACAGTAATTTCTTTTTAGTCATAAAAATTTTTTATCCTAGCCAGTTTGGCTCAGTGGATGGAGCATTGGCCTGTGGACTGAAGGGTTCCAGGTTTGGTTCTGGCCAAGGGCACATGCCTAGGTTGCAGGCTTGATCCTCAGTGGGGAACCTGCAGGAGACAACTGATCAATGATTATCATCACTGATGTTTCTATCTCGCTACCTCTTTCTTCCTCTCTGAAATCAATACAAAATCTATTTAAAAATTTTGTAATGAGTCTAAATAAATAAATAATGACTGGAGAGAAACCATACAGATGATAAAATGACAAGACAAAAAGTCAGAAAGAAAAAATGTTAATGTCTAAAGTTGGAGGACCACTATCCTAAAGGAGTAGGTGTATGGTCAACGTTCTTGAGAGGACCCTGCTATCTATAAGTTAAAGTCCCTCTCCAGGGAGCAGCCATGTTATTGGCCAAATATGGAAAAGGACCAGAAATAATGAAGTGTCAATAAGAAAAGATGTTAATCAAACAAATCTCTTTTTGTATTCCCAGTATTCTTCGTCAATTCACCTCTAGCCTGTCCCCCAACTCTACCCTATCCAGGGGCTGTTATTTTTCTATTAGGAAACTCCTACATTTTTAAATCTAGCTTAATTGGTTGCTGACATATCTGGCTCCCTTCTTGTCCACTGAAGTCACTCAACTAAAAAAAAATTTTTTCTTCTCTCTTCAGTACAGCAAATTGAAAGTATCTGCATACAAAAAACAACTTAGATAAGTAAAAATTTTTCCTATAAGAAAGAACATCAGCAAGAGCGTAGAGAACACCAAACATTTAGAAATACAACATAGCTTCATTTTATTTAAATGTTCCATTGTTTGTAATAAATACTTAATAGTTTGAAATTCTAATTTTTTCTCCTACCAATTTTAGCCTTGACCACTTAGCAAAAACTAACTTTTTTTCTCTCCGCTTCTGTCATCCCAGTGCAGAAGCTGGAGATTTGGATATGTGAATCATGAATTATGAACTATTATAATAAAAATAATCAGTTCTGTGCTGGGTGTAGCACCAAAAGGTATCAAGAGACAGAAAAATCTGTAGGGGTAGTTGAAATGTAATGAAACCCTTTTATAATTTAGAAAACACAATTGCCTCTAACATTTATACTAACCACATCTTACTCATTGCATAATTATTGCAGGATTAAAAATGTAAACAAATATGCCATAAACCCTCCCATCCATATCATGGCAGACATTACTAATCAATCATCAAACTCTTTCCTCTTGGAACGGGTCTGGGAAGGAGGGTCATAAAGGGCAAGAATCTCCCTTATTCCCAGTGTTTCTGTCTAGTGGAGTGAGCACCATATAACACTTCTGGTTTCACGCTATCTTCTTTCTCACTTACGCTTCCCCAAGGAAGGAAAAGAGACATAATCTGATCAGTGAGCTTTGAAAGTACAGCAGCCATGGGTTGCCAAGTACACTCACCCAGAGAACATATGCCTGTGATTCTTCTCCACCAGCTAACAGATATATCAGTGAAAGCCTTGGCCTGTGGGGGAGACTTGAAGTGACTCACTGCTGTCTGAGCCTGGGTGTTGTTTCTTTATTGCCAGAGGTAAGAATGAGAAACTGACTTACACAATAGCTATAACTCATAGTTCTTCAATATCAACTTTAGCAATAACAAAGGTGATGTTTTTATTCTTTCTGTCTTACTCTTCTGCCCAGTTTTAATTGAGTCAAACCATAGGCCAAAGAGTAGGATGATATTTACTGGATCTTTCAAGGCCCCCCCCCCCGCAATAGCAAGTGATTAGGGCACTCATAGAAAAATAATGTGTGATCTAATATACTTCAGGAGCCATAAGATTGCTCAAGTTTAAGTTAAAAGAGAGACATAAAGTCAGTGTTGTTTAGGGCAATCTGCTGAGCACCTAGATAAAACCTTTCAGTGGAACAGCTCTTTCCTCACCAAGTTCCAGAAACTCTGCAGTCCAGAGATTCAATTTTCTCATTACTGCAGACATACGATTATGCCAACACCTCATCCAACTCATAAGCAACTCTCATGTGTTTCTCAGGGAAATATAAATTGGTACCATCCTTCTATGGGCCAATGCAGCAGCATGTAGCCATATTGAAAATTTATTTTCACTTTGTTTTGGCAACTCTACTTCTATCTCACAGAAAATGCACAAAAAATGGCATGTCCAAGTTTATTGCAACACCCACTGTAATAACATAAAATTGGAAACTACCTAACCATCCAGCAACAGAGAAATGATTAAGTAGTTATGGGATATTTTACAATAGCTGTTTTGTTCTTTTATGAGGTATATCTATACTATGTGTCAGTGAGTGGCATGGGGGTAGATGAGAGGGGAGCATCCAATTATTATTCTATATTCCTTCTATTTGAAATTTTAAGTGAATATGTATTAATTTTTATAACTAATAGTCAATTAGAACATTTGAACATTGATTTAATAATATTTAATTCACAGCAGTTTTTTTCTGAACTATGGGATGCTGCTGCCCATCATTTCGATGTACATTATCATGGTCCCTGGAAGTTGAATGAGTACTCAGAAGACTTGTGGGTGAGCATAGAATTGGGGCCAAGCTAGCAGTTGTCTGGAGGGAGGGTTCTCCTAGCCCCAAATGTGCCTGCTGTGTCATGAGTAACACATTGTAGAAAAATTTGAAACCACTAAAAGGCACAAAGAACCTAATTGACTTAATTCTACTAGTGACATAAACTTGTATGTTTTAAGTTAAAAATATTTTCTTTTGAATATATTCCCAAGTCAATAAACATGTTTCTATTATACTCTTAATATGTGCATATTTTTCCTTATTAGGATTGCACCAAGATTTATTTAGCCAATACTCTATTTCAATTACTTATGTTGCTTCCAACTTTTTGTTATTTCAAACAATTGTTCTGGTATGAAATTTTTAAAAATATATTTTTATTGATTTTTTACAGAGAGGAAGGGAGAGGGACAGAGAGCCAGAAACATTGATGAGAGAGAAACATCGATCACCACTCCTGCACACCTCCTACAGGGGATGTGCCCGCAACCGAGGCGCATGCCCTTGACAGTAATGGAGCCCGGGACCCTTCAGTCCAGAGGCTGACACTCTATCCACTGAGCCAAACCGGTTTTGGCTCTGGTATGAAATTTTACATTCCTTTTTGTAAACTTGTCCAAAATTTTCCCTAGCATAAATTCATAGGAGTGAAATTTCTGGTTCTGGGGGTATGCTATACCTATAAGACTTAGTATTTACTGCCAAATGTAAGGACTATATAAATTGTCACTTCCTTCAGTGGGGCAAATTCCATTCTCTCACTTTCGACCCAATACTGGCCACAATTTAAAATCTTTGCCAAGTTGATAAGTCATAGAATTAATCTCATTTTTAATTTAAAATTTAGTCACAAAATAGTCTTGAGAATGTAAAGTACAGCATAGGGAATATAGTCAATAATATTGTAATAACTACGTACGGTGCCAGGTGGGTACTTGAAATTCGTGCAGGTCACTTTGTAAAGTATATGATTGTCTAACCACTATGCGGTACACCTGAAACTATCACAAAATAATCTTGAATGTAAACCAAAATTAAAAAACAAAAATTTAAAACAATTTATCAAAAGTGATGAAGAACATTTGAATTTGTTCTTGTGTGACATCCTGACACTGTCAAGGAGATGGTAAAATGTGTTAAGAGCACAGACTCTGGACTGACTACCTGAGTTTATTTGCTTTTGTTGTTGTTATTGTTGTTATCTTTATTGTTGGAAGTATTGCATATGTTCCTCTTTTTCCCCTATTGACCTCTTCTAGCCACTCCCCTCTCCCCACTCCAGGTCTCCATCACATTATGGTCTGTGTCCATGGGTTATGCATATATGCATACAAGTTCTTTGATTGATCTCTTCCCACCTAGCCACCCTCTCCTGACTTCCTCCTAAGATTCCCCAGTCTATTCCCTGATTACCTGATTTGAATCCATGCTCTATCTCTTTCTAACTGCGTGGCTTTAGGCAAGTGACCTGTCCTCTTTGCGCCTCAGAGTCTTTATCTAAAATGTGGATAGTGCTTACCCATAAAATGAAGTACGTGCCAGCATTTAGGACAATAAGCTGCTGTTACTGTTTGCCCATTTTTCAATTGGTGTGTGGACTTCTTTAGGTGGACATGATGAAGAAGACAAGGTGAGAGATATCAAGAAAAAATAACAGCATAAACAAAGGTATAAAGGAACATCGAGTGTCATGCTAGCTCCTGCATTTGAACCTTTCCAATAGTTTCATGTGTTTTAAAGAATGAAGAACAAGAAAATCTTCATGTGTTGTTTTCCACTTCATGAATGCTATTAAATATGGAACCTATTTAAACCAAACAGGAAAAAATAGCCTTTACAAGTCATCCACATGAAGTCTTCTTGGTCTATGTATGACACTCTACTCCTGGGTCTAGCACCTCCCAGGCTGTGATGTTTTTCACCCATAATGAGGTGATGGATAGTAGGCACAGTAAGGTCTGACTACATTTGCCCCAGAATTCTATGGCCCCCAGCCTCTGGATTTCAAAATGCAAATTACAAAAGACTACCAGCACAAAGGGAAATGCTCTAATGTTCGCCTCAGTGTTGGGTGATACTAGATATAAACACAATACCAGGAATTTCATGGATGGGCAATGGGAACCTCAGAGCTTATCTAGTTCAACCACTTCATTCACAGAGAAGGCCTTCTAACCTTTGGAGTTTAGAGTTCTTTTATATAATTTGTTTTTCAAAATTTTAATCTCAACCCCAGGGTTGATGGATCAGCAAAAGATGAAGGAGCCACAAGTACTCTGCTCCATTTGGCTGAGACGTGGTGTCCTAGAATGGGTTGAGGCATGTTATGAAGGTGGAATTCCATAGCATATATTTGAGAACCATTTGTCTAATGACAATCACCCACCAATATCCCAAGCACTTCTTCTCAGAGCTTCGCCTTACAGAAGTCACCCAACACTACTTAGCATTTCTGGCTCTCAGTTCTTCATATGTGAAACAAGAGCATTGTTTCAAAAGATTCATTCCAGCCCTACCTGATTTGGCTCAGTGAATGGAGCTAAATGGGGGTTCAGCCTACCGACTGAAGGGTCCTGGGTTGGATTCTGGTCAAGGGCACATGCCTGGGTTTGGGGCTGGATCCCTAGTAAGGGGAGTGAAGGGGTACAGGAGGCAGCCAATCATTGATATTTGTATCTCTCTCCCACACCCTTCCTCTCTGAAATCAATAAAAATAGTTTAAAAATAAAATAAAATAAAAAATAAAAGATGCCTTCCAGGACAAACATTTCAAATGATCCCATTTACAGAACTATATATTGACTCAAATAACATACTTTCCTTAGACAGAGTATTTTACAACCACAGAAAATCACCACCCCCATAATTACTATTATTGAAAAATAGCCCAAGGGATCAGCAAAATTCTCAGCCTGACAGAGAATCCAGCTCAGGGCTTCTGATTTTCAGACCTTGGTAAGACAGGTACACTCAGAATGGATGTAGCCTCAAAAATAAAAATGCAGGTACTAATTTAGGCAAGAAGAGATTTAAAAGATCAGCTTGTCCACGTTTAGAATGAAAACTTTTCAATATTTCTTAATTTAATTGTTCTATATTAAAAATGCCCCAGGAGAGTTTAGTGTACCTCCAAAATTGTGTGCCACTATTCTAGATGAATTTCTCCACAAAGGGGTGCATAATTCATCTGCATGCTGAAAAAATTAGAATTCATTTTTATATTTTATCTCATTCTTTTTCATTTCTTTTCATTTATATCTTGGAATATATTCCTTTATGTTAGTACATCTGTAACAGGTTGGTACAATAGTAAATACATAATTTATAAATGAGTACATATTTATCTGGTGTGCATTTTAAAACAAGGGTTTTTTCTGATAATACATTCTCCAAACTGAATCAAAATAGTTCATTCGGTAAGTAGCTGTTCCTACTAAATAGGCATTTCTTTAATTATAGTCTTTGTCTGTGCTTAGCTAACTTCTATATTGTTAATTTGCCTTTCATCTGTGCATTATGTCTTGTGCCCCAAAGTAGGTTGTAAATGCCTTTAAAGCAAAGACTATTTTCTTCTTTTTACTGTTCTCCATATTACTTGGTATATTATGTGACCCATGGCTGTTCAACTTTGAGCAAGACTTAGTTTCCTATTCAAAAAATATTGATAATAGTACTAACTTCAAAACATTATTATAAGGATTAAATCTGAGACAACTCAAACCTAGTCCCTCACATATATTATGGACTCAATGAATGGGAGCTATTCTATTGCTTGTTTATTGAATTGAATTCTTGTATTCCACACATACAAAATGCAGGTACCATGCTAGAAAATGAGAAAAAAAAATATATATATAATACATGGTTCCCCTTTAAGAACTCATAGTCTAATAACAATAACAAAAACGCCCAGATTGACATATATATACAGCACTATGAGAACATAGCTAAGGCACTAGAAAAAAATTAATCACTCCCTTAGCTATATTTTCATAGTGTTGTATACATAGTGCCTTGAAGCATAAATAGGAGCTTTCCTGTAGATAAGGAAGCGGCATATGCTTGGAAGAATAATATAAACAAATGTATGGGGCACTGGTTCTCAAAGTGTATCTGGGGAACCATGGGAATCCCTGAAACCATTTCAGTTAGTTCATTGTATATAATGATACTAGGATACTATCTGCTTTTTTCCCCTTTGTATTCCTTCACAAAAGTATAGTGGAATTTTCCAGAAGCTATAAAATTTGTGATATTCAACAGATGAAATGTAGAAATAGTTATGAGAATCCAGTTGTCTTCCATCAAAGAAATTTGTAAAAATGTAAAACAATGCCTCTCTTTTCACTAAGTTTCTCTGTTTTGAAAAATATAGTTTTTAATAAAAATATGTCATGTCAACATGTAATGGATTTAATATTATTTTTAAATAAGTAAATGAATATTTTTAATATTTCAATTATTTCTAATATGGTAAACATAAAAATATATATTATATACCTCTTGTTAATATATAAAACTATCATAAGCAAAAGCTCTTTGAGGTCCTCAAAAAATTTTTTTAAGTAAAAGGTCCTGAGACCACTAACATAAAAACGTAAGATTGCATGGTGTGTAAGGAATAAATGAATAAATGAATACATGTAGTTTGCTGCCTCCAGTTCTTTTTGGAAAATAGACAGAGTATAAATTATAAATATACACATCACAGATTCATACACAATGAGTATGATTATCATATACTTTCAGCCCATGAATAACATAAAATACACTAGTATGCAGGAAGGGTTAATCTGAATTTGTTGGTAATTTTTGGAAAGGAGGAGGGAGCAGATTTAGTTGATCCAGTGAAAGTCATTGCATATAAATTTGCAAACTAAAATGCTCCCTGGGCTGAGGTCATGGTTTAATTTTGGCAAGTAGGGTGAAAATGTTTGGGTAGGTATTTATATTGCGCAGTGGACTGAGCTGGAGATAGGTTTGACAGTGGAAACAGTGATACAACCTTTATTATTTTCAATGTAAAAAAAAATGAACTATTAATGTGATGTTCTGGTTGAGAATTTAAACTCTCAAAAAAATCTGGAAATTCAAAGTCATGGTACCCATAGCAACCATAACTCTGCCCCCTTGCATGCCCAGTGTGGAGTATTTTGTATTGCAGTACATGCTGTGAAACCTATGCCTAAATGTGCTATATAGCAGAGTTACAGTTGCTGTGGGAACTGTAACTTTGAATTGCCTGCCTTTTGTGTCATTAAACTTTCAGCTGAAGTATTGCATTAAAGGAATTTTTTTCTTCTGCTGCATTTTCTCATTTAAAAAAAATTGATTGCGTATGTATTGTTAAAGAATGTAAATGATGTTAGGACTAAATGGAAGGATAATATGTTCTTATTATTTCCGAGATATATGCACTGATATCATTAGTGAATTACATTTACATATATCAACCTGCACTAACAAGTCATAAAATAATCCTCTATTATATGGCACCTTTAATCCTGAAGGGTCCCTTCATGCATATAGACACACAGTAACTGAACCACCTTGGATGAGAAAACTCAATAAATATTTAACATCATCCAACAAAATTATACAGTGCTTTAGGACAAGCAGTAAGGAAGAAAAGCAGTGTCATCCAGGAGTTGGAACACAAACCAAGGAGTGGGAAATCTCACGCTTCATTCTTACTTTTAGGATAACATTGTCTCTCTCCTTTAGCTTGAGTCAATGAGTTGAATCCCTCACAACTCTGGGTATTCCATTTTCTGTATCTGTTTACTGAGGAAGTATTTCTAGGACTAATGTCAAGAAAAGGCTTCTAAAGATCTTTTGGTTTTGTCAACTACTCCCAACAAAGGAGTATATCTACATATTCAAGAACAGGCAACTTCTACTCCAAATTTCTACTACAAAAGGCAAACTAGTAAATATTTTAGTCTTTTAGGGTCACTGTCAGAACTACTCAGCTCTGCCATTTTAGCCATAGACAATACATAAATGAATGAGCGTAGGTGAGGTACAATAAAATTTATTATGGACACTAAAATTTGAATTTCATATAATTATATATCTCAAAATATTTTAATTAAATCTTTATTATTAAAATTATTACATATGTCCCCCTTTTCTTCCTCATTGACCTTTTCTAGCCTGCCCCGCCCCAGGCATTCACTATTGTCTGTGTCCATAGGTTATGCATATATGCATACAAGTTCTTTGATTGATCTCCTTCCACTGAGCCACACTCCCTCTCCTTCCCTCTGAAATTCCACAGAAAATATTCTTCTTCTAGTGACTTTATTCAACCATTTAAAATGTAAAACACATTCTTAACTCAGGGGATGTACAAAAATGAGTAATAGGCTATATAGTATGCCATGCCTGCTCTAGAGAAATTTGGGTTGCATGTCCGACTCAGGCTATTTTTAGATGGAGGTATGCTTCTAAACATTTAACTAGTTCTCTACCCACAAAAAACTATGTAATTATTTGTTTGTGTGGATCTAGATGTGTATATATGTCTGTGTATATATATATACATATGTGTGTGTGTGTGCGTGGTGTAAGTTCATTATATAATTTGCTACTACATAGGAAGTAGAAACAAATGTACAAATAACAAACTATACAACATTCTTCACTGTAAATTTCATATAGCCAATTTATTTTCATTGAGTGGTTTTATTAACTATTTTCTGAACACTTGTATATATAGCTATAGATACAAACTATGATTGCAATTTACAAATGAGCATAGTTCCCCTTTGAATGTTAGTTGATATTTTCATTTATATCAAGGAGTAAGATGAAAGTGAAAAGAAAAAGACATATCCCAGAACATCACCTCCTTTGTCAAATATTTTCTCAAATGTTTTTCAAATAACTTTCACATACTTTCTCAGTGTTTTGTATTATTCACAATATAATTGAGTATAGACTTGGCACAAATTTAAGTTTAATGTATATATTAGTCAGGGTTCGCCAAAGACACAGAACCAACAGGCTCTCATGATTTATGAAGTCGAAGATGTCCCATGATATGGAGTTGGGTCCCAGGAGACCCAGCAGAGCTGATGTGTATTTCCAGACTTAGTCCAAAGGCCTAAGAACCAAGAGAGCCTATGTTGTAAGTTCTAGTCTAAAAGTTGGCAGGATTGAAACCTTAAAGAGCCAATGTTTGAACCTGGCTGGTATGGCTCAGTTGGATGAGCGTTGTCCCATTCACCAGGAGGTCATCATTTGGATTCCTGGTCAGGGCACATGCCTGTGTTGTGGGCTCAACCCTTTCACCAGTAGGGGTGTGCAGGAGGCAATCGATAGATATTTCTCTCTCATCCATGTTTCTATCGCTCTCTTCCTCTCTCTCTAAAATCAATAAAAACATTTTTTTTTTTAAAGACCAATGTTTGAGCCTGATTTCAAAGGCCAAAATAAAAAGCCCATGTCCCAGAAACAGGTAGGAGTTTCCTCTTACTCAGAATTTTCTTTTATTCAGGCCTTCAACTAATTGGATAAGACACACACACATGGGGCCAGTCAAATTGACACATAATATTAACCATCACTATCTACATACAATATTAACATTTTCTCTATCACTTTCTTAAGTCTAAGCAATCAGCAACACAATAAATCAAGTACTGATTTGTAATATTTGCTGAGTTTCAGAGTCTAAATACTCCCACCACAGCAAATTTCAAGCTACCAATGTAATACCAATGGACATTGATTGGGAAGAGAGATGGAGTAGCACACGTTATATTGGACTGCAACCATAAAAATACAAAAGGTCATCATAACCTCAACAGTACAGATACAGTAAAATAATTATAAGATGATATGTTTTGAACATGTCTTTAATTCATTTAATTGCAACTTTATATAATTTAATGTTTAATAATGGATGTGTTTAATAGCCAGCTTGCAAAATGGCTGGCAAGTCCTAAGCACTGGTTTTAGCACTGTCTGAGAAGGCATTGTGTAAACCCTGAGTGAGGCTATCTGATCACCTACCTTCTTTGTGAAAAGCTTGCCCAATTTCATTTCGGCTAACGCTTATTGAAGATGAGAACAGAACCAACCTCACTATTCTTCTTGGTATTATTTTTCCTCTGGAGTACTCAGATCTCTTTACACCCTCGGTGAATTACTGCATCTACATATTTCAACCTGTAATAACAAGTCATAAAATTATCAGTCTGTGTCATGGCAAAATGTAGGTGGAAGCAGCCTAGGGACTTGCTGGCGCTTCCATGGGTTTGGTTGATGACCTAGCATGGGGTGGGAGAGAGGGAAGGGGGGAGGGGGGAGGGGGAAGGGGAGCTGCCACTACTGGTACACAGATGACCAGTCTGGATAATTTTGCCACAATTATCTGCGAAATTTCAACAAAGCCAGAATTAGAGTTTGAGTCCTGCAGGTAATTATAGCCATGGACAAGGAGACATAGAAAATCAGTAAAGAATGGTCCCCTTGACTTTCGGTCTAGTGATTTACCTACCCTACCCACTTTGCTTCTAAGTAATGAGTTACTTAATGCTTGTCAAGTAATTTAAGATATAAATCACCAAATACAAGGCATCATTAATGTCCATTTGAAACTGCACAGAGAAATTTTTAGTAGGCAGTATATGAGTCCCCCAGTGGAGCCAAGACTTTATGTCTGTACATTTCTTGTCTTCTTTTCTAAAAATCAGGTATGGCAAGCTGTTTTAATAACCTCAGATGGCTGGGACCCCTGTTTTAGAAATGATCTAAGATAGTTATTCACAGCAATCCCCCAGCTGAGGGTCAATTTGATCAAATTCTTTATTAATTTTTGGGTCACAAATGAGTCTGAAGAACAAGAAGCCCTTAGGTCACCACTACCCTTTCCCCCAGCACCTCCCCACCTGATGCGGGATGCTGTGGCCTCCTGCATGTAGGGACAAGGCCACGATTCAGTCAAAAGTCACATCTACACCACTGGAGACTAACATTCCAAGTAGGGAGGGGGGAAGCTTAGTTATTCCTAAACTAAATAACCCATAAATGTCAAGGGCACTTGAAGGTAATGAATGGTTAGATTAAAGGGTGTTGGGTGTTATTTGTGATCAGGCTGAGGGAGTGGGGGTTTTAATTTACAAACAAATTAGAAAAATAAATAAATAGGCTCAGCGTTGCTTTTGTAACTGGAAATGGCTTGGGCAAATTTAATCGAACTCCCTTGAGAATACTTGATTAATCTCAGACCTGGGAGGAAAATCAAGATAAGATAGGAAGTCTGCATCTCTAATGGCAGAGGAACTTGCGGACTCCTGTGCCCACAGAGGGCATCACATGACCCCTCCGGGGGGATCCATTTCTCTGAGTCCCCTGCTTCTCTCCTGGTTCTGGCCTCAGGTTCATGAGAAATCTGTCCCAAACTAACTGGTCTTTACTGCCTGGCCCTGAGTTGGAGACCTAACCCCAGGATAGCATGAGACAAATAGGAGGAGCCCAACATATAAGATGTAGCTCAACCTCTGACCACTAGAGGTCTCCTGAAAAGCAGTGACCCGTATAACCCGGTTTATCCTCCTTCAAACCAATAGACTTACTTGTTGCACTAAGATTTGGCAAGCCCTGATCTGCTGGAGGCCGCCTGGTGAAAAACGCCACCCACTGCCTCACTATGGCGCCGGGCCTGCCAGGGGGAGGGGTCTGGGCGGTGGCTGACCCTCAGAGAGGACTAGCTTTCCAATCCACGAATCAGCCTCAGACTTTGGGGCTCTCCGACTCGAACCCCATTTCTTGGTCGAGCAGAACGAGGCAGAGCCCCTAACTCGAGGTCCTCAGGTGGGCATTACGGAGTCCCACGGCCTTCCAACACGCAATAGGCTGGCTAGCCGAGGGACCAACGTGCAGCATCACCTGGCATCAGAGCCAGCGGCAGGCCGGGATCCTCCCTCCCCGCGCGTCGGCTTCGCCCCACTCCTTCCTCCCCGCCCCCGTCACCTCCTCCCTTTGCCAAAGTGATCCGAGTTTAACCAGTGGAAGGAGATAAGGGAATCATTCCCCGGCCCTGTTCTGATCCATGCGGTATTCTCTGGGAAAATTAGGGGCTTCTAGCTGGAAGAAGAAAGAAAAGAAAAAAAAAAAAAGAGGGGGGGGTAGGGGGGTCGGGGACCAAGGGGGAGCAAGAAAGGAAACAGCCAGGTTGAATTCCCAGTCTTTATCAAGCAATTCGCTCACCAATGACAGAGAGCTGCAGTGGCAGATTCGAGCCACATGCGGTAGTGTGTAGCAATTAGTAGATAAAATGCTGACTAAAGTGCTAAAACATGAAGTATTATTGTAGCCAAGGTCAAAAAATGCTTCAGTTGTCTTTTGCAATTTGGGGGAGGGGGAGGCCCAGAGGTTCGCAGAGAGGTTTGAATTTTGGAAATGGTCGCCTTCTTTCTCCAAACTGTACTTTTTTTTTTTTTTTATGATCCTGTTTATTATAGTCCAAGCTGCCTAATTATGTCACTGCTGGTTTTTTGCAACTAACTTAATCCTCCTGATCCTTTATGAAACGATTCATAGACACCGCTCTCTCAGACCCTGGAGGGGTGAGACTGATTTTTAATTTTTTACCTTTTAAAAAACCACATAGCTTGAAAACAGAGTGGGGTGTTTGGCTAGCTAAACAGCAGGAATATAGATGTAGGTATAAGTTCCTGTGTTTCAGTAATGAGAGCCCAGAAATAGTGGATCACATAAACATACACTGCTCCCCCCCCCCTCAACTCCCCTTTTATACACAGTGAGTCCCTGCCTAAAGCTTTTTTAAATAGATAAATAGAGCAGTTGCTTTCATGATTATAACTGTCCTGAATGGATTGTCTTCTTACAACATTCAATCTGTTTATGAGTATTTACTTTACATTAGCCCAGGGACCCTGCACGGCAGGAGTTTGCCTCTATTCCCCTGGGTGTCGGTGTCTCAAGTCTTACATCTGCTCTGTGATTGATGGAGCCTTGAATCCACGTTATTACTCTCTCACAAGCAGAAATCAAACAGGCTATTAACTACATTACTTCAAAGAACTGTTTCAGTACAATCTCCTTATCTTAATTGAAAGTTTCTTTGTATGGATATTTGCTACACAGATAATTTACAGGTGCCTATCAAGCATCATACTAAAGGGGTAAAATAAAAGGTGGCTTTTTGGTGATTTTTTTTTTTTTTTGTAAACACACACCATTGTGATCTATGATTTTAAAAGCCATTCACAGTATTGGACCCGAGGTTTGATTTATTACATTTTATTATGTTCATGGGGATGGTGGTGATGGTGCTGTAAAAAGAGAGGGGAGACACCCCTGTGATTCAATTTTAAAATTTACCATTCATCTGATTGCAACACTGCAGATTTCAAACATATTCAGACCTAGATCCCTGCAATTGTTAACATCACAAAAACCTTATCGGGAGTTTGGGAGAAGAGAGATTACGCAGCATGCAGCCTAGTTCAACGCCTACCTTGAGCAGACATAGAAACAGGGTTTCTAATTAGATAAAGTCCCTTACAGATGCTTAAAGACTTATAGCACCACAAACAGTAGAAGTTGCTTAGATGCTGTGAAGAGCTGTGTATTTTTTGAGGGATTTAATATACAATCGAGGGATACCCTCAGGCATTCTGTTGAGGTTTCCTGCACAAATGCTGCTGCATTGGTCATACAGGAAACTGACTCAGAGTCGATCTTATACATGATCTTGTCAAAATACTGCAACTCAAGTTTTTAATATAGGATTACTTGAACTGAATGTATGTATTTATGCTAACACGACAGACTAACTGAAGCCTTAGGCATCTCTCATGTATTTAAAAAATTATGTAAAATGCCCCTCAGTCAAGTCCATTCATATGTTAAAAAATGAACAAAATGGGTTATTCTAATCAAATGTCTGCAGTATGCATCATAAAGTTAAAGAGAGAGGGAGCAGAGCGGCGAGCTGTAATTTCTCTTTATAACCCATGTTTATAAAATAGAAAGATCAGATGAAATTTCAAGGAAGATAATTAAAGAGTGATGTGCAAGTCATAATTTGGCTAATGGAAAAGCTGGGAGACTGTGAATTGTTATATTGTCCTCCTTCATGATGCAGAGTTGTGATATTACTTTAAATTATTAAAATAGTTTTCGACATCTTTCAGAATACCGGCTGTTTGGCATGGGCTTTTATTACTTATTGTAATTGGAGGATCTGCCATTTTCTTTCGTTTATCTCTTTGTGTATAGGAACGAGATAGATCTTGCCTTTTATTACTTCCCCATGTTCTGAATCAAAAATGTGGTTTAGATAATGTTAAGTGCCCTAATTCTTACTGCAGCGGACCCAGACATTATGAAAAGGCATAAAAATACACACAGAGAGGGTCCTTCCACCTCAAGTCAACTGAGTATTTGTGCTCTGCCGGGTGTATTAACTTCAGCCATGTGAATATAATTTTCATTAAAGTAATCCTGTTTCAACTAGATGCTGTGACTAGAGGTGAAACGTTGCGAAAGCGTTAAAAATAGCTTACTAGTAATTTCAACATCCTGTAATTTTATCACAGATCAAGTTTCAACTGTCATACTATACAGACCTTATTCCCCATATAGTACATGTTTACTTTTTTAGCATGCCAGACCCACTTTGGAAAGATTGGTGCCAATATAATAAAATCATCGGGGGTGGGGGTGCTGGAAGGAGTGGGAGGAGAGCGGGGGAGAGGGTGGGGGAGCGCGGGGGAAGCGAGTACACCATTTTACATCAACACTGCGAAAATGCAATCTAGCCTGGCGGAGGACCGGCAGCTGGGTCGGAGCGAGCGAGGGCTTTGCAGTCTCTGCCTGTTCCTTGTTCTGTCGCTCTTAAGTTTCTCTGTGTTTGCATAATAGCCGTGCATGCAAACCTCGCAATTCTCCAGGGCTCCAGAACAATAAATATACACATTTAAAGCCTTTATTGTCTTACGGTTCATGCCCCCGGTTTTCAACAGCTTAATTTCTGGTGGTATTTAACTAGTTTGCAAATGGATTTTTTTTTTTTCAGTTTCAAACTATTATTGAGGAAGCTCCCCCTCCCTCTTTTGGCGGGGGAGGGAGTGGGGGTGGGGTAGGAGTCGGTATATTATTCCTGTAGCGCTGGGTTATATAAACACATTATCATTTGAGAGCGCCCTTGGCGTCCATCAGCATTGTAAACACGTACTAGTGTATATACTTCAAAATTAAAGAATGCATATGCAGAACCGGGAGCCTGAATTCATATTCCGAGCAGACTCGCTGCTCGCATTTATTGATTTATCATGCATCGTTTATTGTTCCAGTCCCTAAATGCAGTCTCTGTCCGTTCAATATTGTTTGCAAAATCCTGAGATGTGTGTGCATTGCTCACTTGTCTTTCTGGTCTTTTTATTTATTTATTTTATGCTGAGGTGGTTTTTTTTTTTTTTTTGCGAAGCGAACAAATGCATTAATATTTATATGTTTATATAATCGATAACCCACTTTTCCCTTCCATGTAAATAGGCATCAAAAGATAATTTAACAGATTAGTTCTCGAAAACATGGCAGTGAGGAAGCGTAATTTAACTATCAAACAAATCTACATGTCTAATAACAGCAAATCTGCTAAGGAGCATTAGAAAGAGGAGCAGCGCCCCGGAATCTCTGCAGGAAATGTTCTTTATATTAGACATATACAAGCAGGTCCTGTCAGATGCACAGCGGAGCTCGTCAACTCTCGTCTCCTCCAAAAATCTCATCAGCCGACACCCATAGACAAGGGAGACTGGGAAGAGGGAGAGCTCATCTTCGCGCAGTTTTGGGGTGGATTTTATTTTTACAGACCTTCCTATATGTTTTTTGCCTTGATCCATCCGCTTCCCGCCGAGATCGGACGGAGCCTCTCTCCCGGTTATGAATTTGATCCACCTACATTTGGAGGGAATCCTACCCAGTTTTGACAGGAGCTTAAAATTGAGTCGTCAGAGAAATATTAGGACATATTTTCAATCATTTTGGTGACCAAGGGCGGGCAAGAACTCGGTTTTATATTGAGACATTACGCCGGCTGAAGACAGAGAATGTTTTTCCCTGCCAGGACCTGATGCAATCCATTCAAGCCAACAAGTTTGGAGAGAATGTTGAGTTCAATCAATTCAGAACGTCGAGATGGAGCCCAACTCACTCCAGGTATTTCGCTCTCCTCCGCTCCTCCGATCCCGGCACCCCCCGGCACCCCCCAGCCCCCCAGCTCACCCACACCTCTACACCCACCCACACCC